>QEPC01001247.1:2035020-2079895 GCA_003113815.1 Sphenodon punctatus
TTGTCCTACTGGAGTCGCATCCACTTACTGGACGAGATGCTATTGTAGGAGGGTTCTCTCAGTCTCCAAGTAGCAGAGTTTTACTCAGCAGCAAGGAATGAAGCCTTATTGTAGGATATAATGTAGATATTTGAAGTTTGGTATCAATTCTGCCCTTAGTCTTCATTTTGCTAAGCTAAACACAGGGCCTGTGGAATACTAGTGCAGCTGCTGTAGGAATGAAGAAGCCTTACTGTAGTATGCATAGCAAGGGACAGAGTGATTTTGGGTTGGGGGCCATTGAGCACTAAAACGGAGTGATTAGGGGAGCCAGAGCACTGAAATGAGGGCCAGTACTTCCACCAGTGGCAGTCTCCCCCCTGCCAGTCCCTCACTCACCCCTGCCAGGCTGCTGAGGATCTGAGTCTGGGGACTCAGCTGTGCTAGGCCCCAAATCTAGTGCACTCTGCCCGCCCCAAGCCACACCCCTCAAAGCCACGCCCACTTGGCCCATTTCCGGCTCACCATTTACGCTGGCACAGAGCCACTAAGACTATATTTTCCCAGGCCACTTTGATTTCCCAATCTGCCCCTGCTCAAACGTGCCCATCTTATGATGACAGAGGAAGCCAGATCAAGAATTACTAATCTACTGGAATGTTTTGAGGGAGTAAATAAACATATGGATAAGGGTGAGCCAGTTGATCTAGTGTATCTGGATTTCCAAAGGCATTTCATAAGGTCCCGCATAAAAGACTCTTGAGGAAACTAAGAAATCATGGGATAAGAGGTAGTGTCCTATCATGGATAGTTAACTGGTTAAAGGCTAGTTATATGCCCTAAGCACCTTTGGAGTTGGACTGACTGGTTCGAAGAAGTGGAGAGGAGGTCCATGCTGGCCAGAGAGGTGAAGCTGCTAGTGAGTGAAGTGAGTGAAGAGGTGGCAAACTCCGTGTGTGGTGGTCAGAAAGGAACCGAAACCATGGAACTTGCAGCATGGGCTTATGAAACCTAGTCTTTGGTCCAGGCTCATCTGCTGAGCCAGTTCTTATATACCTTTCAGGGGCTGTTGTTCTCATGGGAAAGGATGAGATGGTAGGGCTTATCTGTACAACACAGGAGGGTCTTGTCTTATCTGGCTCATTTGCATAGTTACCTTGCGAGGAAGGCTCCTCTGCAACCTTGCTAGGAGTTCTTGTTCCTGCCCTGAGGTCACCTTATCAGCTAGTACTGGGAATCTTCTCAGTCTGGCCAGTTTTGGCTGACACTGGTCCTGGGAGCCCTCCTGCTGCATCTGTAGCTCTTGTTTAGCATTTGATGGCTGTTTACTTTAACTTCTTTTGTCTTTGGGATGACAGTATAATTCTTCTATTTGGCTTAGTTCAAAGTTCATAATGTGCGGCCCCCTTTCCTTTGAGAGATGATTTTAAGTCCTTTGGCCAGCTTATTTTCTCATGTGCTATTGTGTCCTTTTGGGCCTCCTGACAGGCCTATCTCCTAATTATGACTCCTGTTATTAATATCTAAAATTCCTGTTCCTAACGATGCTTGGGAGCTAGCCTGAAGCCAGGGCGTGAGTTGAATAATGGTTTGAACAACCAAGACTGACGACAGACAAGGGTGATTCTACTGGGTCTAGTCCTGCCCTCGGGAGCAACAGAGAACAAGTCTGCACCAACTTCTGTGTGACAGTCCTTCAGATATTTGAAGACGGCTATCATGTCTCCCCTTAGTCTTTTCTTCTTCAGGCTAAACATACCCAGCTCCTTTAACCGTTTGTCTTAGGACTTCATTTCCAGATCCCTGACCATCTTTGTTGCTCTCCTCTGAACCCGTTCCAATTTGTCAATGTCCTTCTTAAAATGCAGTGTCCAGGACAGGATACAGTACTCCAGATGAGGTTTGACCAGCGCAGAATAAAGTAAAACTGTTACTTCTTGTGACCTGGACACTAGGTTTCTGTTATTGCAGCCTAAAATTGCATTAGCCTTTTTAGCAGCTGCATCACACTGCTGACTCATGTTCAGCTTGTGATTGACTACAATCCCAAGATCCTTTTCACATGTCCTGCTGCCAAGGCAGATATCTCCCATCCTGTACTTCTGCATTTGATTTTTTCTTACCTAAATGCAGAACTTTACATTTATCTCTGTTGAATTTCATTTCATTAGTTTTGGCTCAGCTTTCCATCCTGTCAAGATCATTTTGAATCTTGTTTCTGTCTTCTAAAGCTTTAGCTATCCCTCCCAGTTTTGTGTCATCTGCAAATTTGATAAGGTTCCCCTCTACTCCTTCATCCAAGTCATTAGTAAAGATGTTGAACAGTACAGGGCCAGGACCAAGCCTGGAGGCACCCACTCAATACCTCCCTCCAGATTGATGGGGAGCCATTTATGGTGGCTGGCATTTTGGTGTAGGGCAGCGGACATTTTGCACATGAACAAATTGTTCAATCAACATTCTGATTGAAAAGTTATTTCTATAAGAATCCCAACTGAAATTCTGAGTCATTTCACTTTTTAATAACTGTTCCACAACAATGGAATTACATTTTTGAGCCAGTCCTAAGGGAATGACCACTTTGCAAACCCTGGTGAGGTTTCTGCCTATCCTATAGGCTGGGGCCACAGCACTGCCTTTAGGGGGAAGGTCAAGGCTGTCCTTTTCCAGAATGGCGCCAGCAGTGTCGGCACCATTTTTCAAAAGGTCTGCACATATGCAGGAAAGCTCCAGCAGCCATCTGCATGTACAGCGATTTTTTCAAATTATTTTCAATAAAATAAAACAAAACAGAAACAAAAATGGTAGTCCTTTATGAAAAACCCTCCAAAGGGTTTTTTGGAAAAAGAAAATGAAAACTAAAAAGAAAATGAATAATGTGCCTGCTGCACACCCCTAATGTGCCTGCTGCACAACCCTATTAACTAGAGCTGAGATGGATACCTAACCTGGTACCTGAGAATAGTACCACATTTTCAAGTATCATCTCTGGTATTCAACAGGCTACCTGATCACTGATTCTGATAATCAGTGATCCTGGACACTGGTAATTCAGTAATTTGCAGTACCAATTTTTCAGTTTTCCAGTTACAGATGTGTCAATCAGGACAGGGGGAAAAAATAAAATAAAATACAGTATTGGGAATTGATAGTCTGGGTCTATAGATTGACATTCCAGAACGTTCCAGGACACACCAGGATATCGAATACCCAAATCAGTTTGCGATCAGGTACTGATTAGTACCCTGGATTTTGGAGTCTATTCGGAAATTCAATAGGCATACCTAATTTCACAGGTACTTATTTCAGATCTAATATTAAGAAGAAGAAAAAAATAATCAGTTTCAGCCCAATTCTGAATGCTTTCGATAAACAGCACGGAGCACAGCACAGTGTAGTGCATGCTTTCACCGCATCCTGGACGAATCAACCGGAGGCCAAAGGGAAAGGGGTGTGAAGATCAATAATGAGGCTAAACGAGGACTTGGACTTTTTGCTTGCTGATCTAATGCTCAGCCCTTATTCTGGCTGCTTTCAGATTGACTTCCAGACTTTGGACCCTTGGTTTATGATTTTGGACTGCATTCTTCCTTTTTGGTTTTGGTCGCTTCATATGACACACTGGGTGATTTCAGACGTTACGTGAACACGGTGAATACCCACCTGTGGTCACCGTGTCCCGTACGTCTGTTCGTGGCACGCCAGATGTTGGCCATGGTCAATACCCACATGGGGTTCGTTTGAACCACGCTTCCCGGGCTAGCCGGGGGAAGGTCCCGGGAAGCGTGGTCAGACGGACCCTGGGCCGTGGCCAAGGAAAAGTAACATCTGGCCGCGTGCCATGGCCCGGGATCCCCGGCGGGATCCCGGGCCATGGCACGATTGGCCGGCCGCGGCGGCCGCATTGGCCCTGCTGCCCGCCCGTTTCCTCGGAGGGCGGGCGGCGGGGTGCGTGGAGGGGGCGGGACCGTGCGGCCGCATGTTGCGCCGCGCGGCCCCGGCCCCTCCCACTTTCCCTGCCGGGATCCCCCCGGCACGTCTGTTGTGCCATTACGGGGTGACCCCGGCGGGGAACGAAGCCGTTGGTGCCGGTACGGGGCCAAAGGCCGCCATATTGTCTGAAAATACCCACTCTTGGCTCTGATTCCCTGCTCTGAGCCAAGCTTTGTTCCATTGGTCCTGTCTCCAGATCTGTCTTGAACAAGTCCACCCACGATGCAGTGCTTTACATGGCCAGAATGGCACGCATCCAAGCCACATAACATAGTAGGCTGGCCATAACTCTAATTTCCATGTTTCCAGAATCCTAAACTATTGTGTGAAGTGAGCTGAGTGAGCCTTTATTCCCCAGGAACCAGCTAATTCATCTTTCTTGTCTTCGCTCCATAGGGAATGTATCACAGCAAAGCACTGGAGTGATTTAGTAATATTTGAATTTAAGGAACTCTCCAAAGGTAGAAACTCAAGGAGTGAAAATATTTGGTTTGGGCATCTAATTTTTAAATGAGGAGGAAGAGGGCGATGAGACAAGGCATCAGCCACTTGTGTTTCAGAAAATATCAAAGGTGTATTCTTATGAAATAATAATTTTAAAAAAGCAGCATCAGACTATTCGCTTTGTGAATGGATTACTGGGCTGAGATGAGATCAAGTGTTTCCCTTACAAAGAGAAATATCAACCTTTGGAGAGTGCTTGCAAGTGTTGGTTGGTACTTAGCGTGTTCTCAGTGTTTCATGGGATTTTTTCCTCTCACTTTAATCACTTCCCAGGACTTTTTCATCATTTCCCTCAGTTTCATGACTTTCTGGGACTTTTCATAACTTTCGTGATTTTTCCTGGACTTTCCCATTTCTTTTCTCATTTTCTGGGACTTTTTTTGTCACTTTCTGGGAATTGGACAGCAGTTTTACATCAGTTTGCGCAATTTTCAGCACTTCCCCGGTGCTTAGCCAACAGGTTTTCATCTTCACAGCCCCCAGGGGTGTGGGCAGGGCACACATGGGGCTCGGGACCAGCCTGTGGCAGCCCCATTCAACATGCTAAAAATATAGTAAAATGGCAAAAACAGCGGGAAAGCAGGTACGTTTCCATGTTGTGAGAATCTTGGCGAATGCCCTGATTACAATGAAAGTAGCACTCTCTGAGATTTTTCATTTCAGGTCTATGTTAGTTTGTGGGATGCCCCGTTTTTAATTGGCAAATAACCCACAAAGGTCAGGACTCAAGTCAAGGTTTAACAATGGCGCTAATTCCTTCCAGCATAATTCTAACAACATGCAAAGAGACACTTCCCACTTTAGTCGACCTAACATGTATCAGGTGCCCTACAATGAGCAATGCAAAAACTGAGCTAAGAGGTATTAGGGGATTTCTAGTTGCAGTTGTGACAATACCTTTGGCAAAATATACAGTGGGGGAATAGCAAAAAGGTTAAATAATTATCTCCCTAAAAGAAATGTGGGGGAAGAGACTTGTGTAAATGTGCCCTAAGTGTTGTTGGAGAGAAATTAATGACTTAACCAACTTCAAAAATGTCCAATATCGATTACTGAACAGTTAGTTAGAAACAGGAAAAGCTCAGAACTTCATTTGGTTCAGATGACTACCCGAGTTCACTCTTTTATTGAAAGTCTGTCCTAAACATGAAACACTTGGCTCCCTTCAAAAGGATTGGAAATTATGATGTGATTTTAGTATGTCTTGACTTCTGGGTGGAATTTTTAAATTTCTCTTTCCAGTCCTGATGATTTACCCATCCCAATAGCTGTGTTGAATCAGGACACTGCAGGAGTGTCTAAATGGAGCTAAAATGGGTACCCATCACATTGAGCAAATCCGCTGAAATGAATGAACTGGTTAACAAGTGATCAATCTTCAATCACTTATCTATTTTTGTGTTTTCAGTTTGTACATTTTGTTTGGTTCATTCAGTTGAGCCAATTCCTGTTTTTACCATTCATTTTCCACCACCCATTTTCAGTGGGTGGCTTCACATGGGCAGCTGCCCCACCTCCCTCCCAGGTGGACTGTCCATTTAAAGGTGGCCCACAGGATGTTCAGGCAAAGCAGAGGCAGGGAAGACTGTCCATGCTCTGGGGCAGCCTTGCAGCAGTGGGGCTGCTATCCATCTGCTTGGCAGACCACCACTACAGACCCGCTCTCAGCTTTATATGGTGTGAGGGAGGGGGTACCATGCTGGGTGTGGCAGTCACAAGAAGGGATGCAAGCAGGCAGATGCAGGGGTGCACCCCCACATCCATGTGAAAAAACCCATTGTTCCTGGTGAAGATGAAAAGAAAACCAGAAATGGATGAAATGAATGAAATAAATGAGCTGAAATTGTGAAAAATCAGTTACTCAAAAGTTTTGATGAATGCCATTCGGGTTAACTACAACCTGCTGATCTTTTCACTTCTACTGTGAGGTAGGAAGAGTGGGATACAAATATGGTAAAATAAATAAATAAATAAACTTTAACTACAACAACAGCAACAACAACAACAGAATGGGTAAAGAGAGAGAAAGAGAGAGAGAAAGAGAGAGAGAGAGCAGAAGACTGATCAGGACATCCTTGTTGAATACTATCAAGTAACCGAGGGAATATTCTCCAAAGTGAAGCCATTTTTTACACTGGACGAAACATTAGAAATGTGTATGAAATGGAAAAATCCACAAAGGTTTTTACCAAGGGTGCCTGCAGCCTTATACATGTAAACTGGCTGACAGGTATACCATAGGGCACCCACGCTGATGGAACAGGCTGGTAGAGTTGCCATGGCCCACATCTGCAGGCCTGTTGAGAGGGGTGAGGAGTGACAAACCACATTGGCCCCCATTCTACTGGGATTGGGCTGGATCCACTGCTGAGGGGCAGGCCCCAAATAAGAAGTTCCTACCTCCTAACTCTGCAAGCCCCTGACCCCAGCTTCATGGGTTCAGGGAGCGGGGACTTAGTGGTGAAAAATACAGGGACATTTTCTGCAGATGCCCCAGGGCCTTTCATATCATCATTTTCCTACTGTCATAAAATTCCTGGGAAATGACAAAAAAGTCCCCAAACATGATGAAACGTTCCCAACCCAAAGAGTAGCCCTTAAATGGAACTGTCTTTCAGAAATTCATCCAGTCCCTTTTTGAAGCCTGTTACTGGTTTGAATAACATCCTCCATCAATGAGTTCGACAATTTTATTGTAAGTTGGGTGAAAAAATACTTCCTGATGGGTGCTCATTGTGTGGTTGTAAGTACATCAGTGATGGGATGTTTGTTTTCTGCAAAGGCAGAATTAATCTCTCAGTCAGAATGTGAGATCCTCAGTTCCATTCATCTGGGATCACTTTTTCTCTGGCAGCTGTGATCTTGCATTTTTCAGCTCACGTTTATATGCCAGAAACAATTAGGCAAACATTAGTTTCATACCTGGTCTCCATAAAATCTCAAGCGTCGCTGAACTGCATTATTATTTCCCCAGGGACACAATTCTTGGAAGAAAAAAAAAAAAAATCCATACGCCTTCATTATTTATAAGTTTTGAAGGAAATGAAGCTTTGAGAGTCAAGGAAAGTGTTTTGTTTACTTCTTTAAGCAAAAGTCAATACTTGAGTTAAAGTGAGTACCTAAAATAAGGGTAAACCCATTGGATAGACCCTATTGAATCACAGATGGAGGTTTGGGTAAAAACTGATAGCCATGTGTGCTCCACTGAGTATCCATCTTGGTTATTTTGCTTTCTTCTCTCCCCCTCACCCCCATTTGGTTCTTTTGGTCATTTTTGAATGTTGGTGCTGTCATTTTGGCAATATTATCCTATTCTTTATATACTTCGGGTATTGATTTCTCGCCCTGATGTCTATACCATTTGAGTATTTTATTGATTGGTAATTAGGACCAATAGGTCCGATAGCTCTGATAAATCGGCAAATCCATTTTGGTTGTGAATATTATTAAAATACACTAAGGGCTACCTAAAATTGTGAGTAATATCTGTGAAGAATGCTACCTGTTCCAGCTGTATTCTAAAATTCCTGATATTGAGTTTGTAAGAGTAGGATAAATGGAAATGGGACAATTCAAAAAATAAACCCATGAGAAAATGAGGCCTTTGTAATTGTTGTAAAAAGTCTTTTGAAGAAAACGTACTGTTTTGGCCAAATAGCAAATCCAAAGAAGGAAGGGTATGGTTACAAGTTATTTTTCATTCTCCTTCTTTGGACTGCTATTTTGTCCAAGGAGTAAGTTTTGTTCAAAAGGAGTCTCTTTACAACAATTACAAAGGCCTCATTTTCTCATGGGTTTATTTTTGTATTGTCCCATGATATTCGTTTGTTGTTAAGACACTCCTTTAAAAGATATTTGCTTTTATACGTTCCTGAATTTTGACTGGTTTATGCATTTTTAGGTTTTTATGAAAACTTATCCGTATAGAATTCCTTTTTGGATCTTTATTGTTACTTCCTTTAGTCTAAGCTAGACAAGGGTGAGGGGAACACAGGGGCAAACAGACAGACATATTCCCATTTTACAGATGGGAATATGTGTGTATTTTATTCATGACATTAAATAAATAAATAAATAAATAATAAATCAATATTTGTGTTACTTTCTTTAGTCTAAGATGGACAAGGATAAGGGGAACACAGAGAAAAACAGGCACACATATTTCCTGTTTTGCAGATAAGGAACTGAGGCTGCAACTCATGCAAGGCCACCCAGGGAGTGCATAGCTAAGGTGAGAATGGAACCCTGGCCTCCCAGGACCGAATCTAGCACCTTTTCTCGACTACATTGATTCACCCAAGGCCACCCAGTGAGTCCTTGGCTATGGCATGTTCAAACCTTGGCTTCCCAGGTCAAAGCCCAGCACCTTAGCAACTACACCACACTGTCTCTCCAGTCTCCCTTTGGGCAGGAAACAGTGACCAGCCCTCTCAGGGTCAGGGAGGGGCACCAAATTAATGTGCCCATGGCCGGAGAACCGTCCTGCCCTGGATAGAGCAGGGAGCTCAACAAATATGTGGACAGCTGGCCTCTCCCTGCAACCAGCCCCCACCATGAGAGACAGTCATGTGCTAGCATGCATTGGCCTGGGCTAGCTGCCTACCTGCCCCGGGCCAGTCCTGGTCCAACATCTGGTGGCACATGAACAACAGTGACACGCATGCCAGTGGGTCCTGGGCCAACACAGGCCAAAGTGAGCCACAGAGGTCTACTACCTCACTCTGCAGGCCGCGATGATGGTGTTGGGCTGCTTCCCTCCTCTTCTTGCAGGTTTCAACCCCTCTCACCTCCTCCAGCCCGTTCCTTTTCCTCCTTTGAGGTCCACTCCATTCACCTCTTCACCCCCTTATCTCTCCGGGTAGTTGTCATTCATAGACCCCCCCTGATAAGTCTGCCTCCTCTTTCCTCACTGACTTTGACTCCTGGATTTCCTTCTTACTTGCCTGATCTTCCTCTTCCCTTATTCTTGGGGACTTTAACTTATACCACCAAGCTTCTTGACGTAATCTCATTTGGCCTCCAATTATGCTCTACCTCCCCATCTCACCAGCATGACCACAGGCGTAGCGTCCATTGAGAAAGCAGTGCCCCTAGACACCAGGGGGTCACTACCTGGCCCTGCAGGGGCTGCCTGGCACCTGGAATGGAGTTCAGGGCTCCGCCACATCATGGGGGGGGGGTCCCCATCCCTCACCTGCCTCTGCCTGCTAGTAGTGCTGCTGCTGCAGCAGCGGGACACTGGGACTGGGAGATAAACTGTTTGTTTACAAACAACTCCTCCCCATGTGAGTGATCAGAAGGTTGTTGCCTTGTAAAGAAGTTTCTTTGAGATGGCTCCTAACATTCTCACAACTGGGCTTGTTGTGCATGCTCACCATATTCAAAAAATACACCACGTGATGGTCTCGAGCTCCTCTAGTATAACAAGCACTCTCCCCCTCAGAATGACAGTTCCTTCCAGTCCTTTCTAGGAATATAAGAAAATCCCATGCGGACTGGAAGGGTGGGTGTTGTGAGATTGTTTGAAACCATGTTGAAGAACCTTGTTTACAAGGCAGCAACCTTCTGTTCTTCTTTGAGTGGCTCCTCACAGGCTGTTTTTACATGGCTCTACTGGGTGGGGAGGTTCATGGGCGCGTTGGTGCATGGGCGGGGCATGCACATGGACACACACGCATCCCCACTCATCTGCATCCACAGAGCAACTGCCGTTTCCCCCAGTTGCTCCATGCATGGGAACGGGTGGTGGTGGTGGTGAGTGGGGATGCATGTTAAGTGAGAACACGCACACGCCCCCCACTCACCACGGGCACATGCATCACATCATTCACACGGGGCTTCCCCACCCAGAAATCTGCGTGTTCATGCGTGAGAGAGGCCCGTGTAAAAAGGGCCATATTCTCACAACCGTCTTACTTATACTATCTTAGGTAGGAATTTAGGATGTAAAGCAATATCTATTCTTTCTTGGAAAATAAATCTGCAAATATGGTTCTGAGATTATTATGGCTTCTATTCCACTAACTTTTCTTAATGAAGTTATTGCTAACAGGAATACTGTCTACAAACTCTCACCCCATAACCAGTTCTTTTGTGCCCCCCTTATAATCAATTAATGCTGCCCCGGAGCCACAAATTAAATGGCTAAAGGTGAGGGGGGCAGCGTGAGTTGATTATATGGGAGGCTGGGGGCACAAATGAACTGGTTATGGGGTGGGGGAAGCGTGAATTGATTATGGGGGCACAACTGAACTGGTTGTATATATATATATCTTTTCATGGCACATTGCGCCTAATAGGCTGGCTGCACTTTGGATGTCTTGTGTTGTTTGATAGCACCTCCCCCAGGCCCGCCAAGATGGGCGGCGCACCTAGGCTCACCAGCGGGACACAAAGACGGGGGCCCATTTTGACTTCTTGTACAGGGTCCCATTCCTCCCTAGCTATGCTCCTGAGCATGGCCACTACCTTGGTCTAGTCTTTTCATCAAGCTGCTCTCTCTCAGACCTCTCCACCTCTGTTCTTCCCTTCTCTGACCATCATCTGCTAACTTTTACACATAACCACTCTCCCCCACAAATTTGTCCAATCACCACAACAGTCTTTAGAAATCTCCAGATTATTGACCCTTGCATCCCCTCCAATTCTGCCTCATTTCTCCTCTCCTCCACAACTTCATTTGAGCCTGTTGACTCACACCAGTCCTCAAGAAACCATCACTGAACCCTACTTTTCCTCTTAATACCATACCATATTGCTTTTTCCCTTTGCATCCAAACTGCTTGAGTGTGCTGTTCATGCCCACTGCCTGGACTTCCTTGTGAGTCGGGCCATTCTTGAATACTCCAATCTGGCTTTAGTATACTTCATTCCATGGAGACAGCCCTTGTGAAGGTCACCAGTGATCTCTTCATGGCCAAGGCCAGGGGCCATTACTCTATCCTTATCCTCCTTGACCTGTCTGCTACTTTCAACACCGTTGACCACCACCTGCTCCTTGACACTCTGTCCTCCTTTGGATTTCGGGACTCTGTCCTATCCTGGTTCTCCTCTTACCTCTCCGACTGCACATACAGTGTATCCTTTGGTGGATCCTCCTCTACTGCTATCCCACTATCAGTTCATGTACCCCAGGGCTCAGTCCTTGGCCCTATTCTCTTCTCCCTCAACACTTGTTCCCTTGCTGCTCTGATCTCCTCCTATGGCTTTCAGTACCATCTTTATGCTGATGATTATTAGATCTACCTCCCTGTACCGGAATTGTCACCGGAATTCAGTCCCAAATCTCAGCATGCCTATCTAACATCCCTGTCTGGATATCTCACTGCCACCTTAAATTTAACATGGCCAGGGCAGAAGTTCTTATCGTTCCTCCTAAACTTACTGCTCCCCTCCCACCTCTCTAAATCTCTGTAAAGAACACTGTTATCCTCCCAGTCCCCTCATCCCACAACCTTGTGACCATCTTTGACTCCTCTCCTTCTCTGCTCACATCCAGAGAAGGAATCTCTGCTCACATTCAGTCTTGAATGTGTAAGCTAGCATGAAATGTGATGGGGTAGATTCTACCCCATGGTAAAATGAATTGGGGTATGTTACCCAGGGCCTTTTTGGTGACACATAAAAAATGGTTCATGTTAACCAACTTTCCTTTGGTGATATTGTGCACCTGTGTGCAGATGACAATGTTCTAAAAGGCAAAGTTGGAGAGCCACTAACTTGCAAGTTTTTCCAAGAGATGTGCACCCAGGGCAGCAATCCATAAAGGATAAGGGCTCTTAGAGTCATCAGCCAAGATGATTTAACGTCCTCTCTTTGCCCACTGGCCTGGTATGATAAGTAAGAATTTTCTCTCCACTTCATATGACCCATTTGTTCCCATCCTGTTTGGAAAGGATCTCATCTCAAGGCCCACTCTCCATGACCAATACAGTTCTTGGACCACTCACCAATAAGAGATCATAAGAAAACTAACTAGTGCAAATTATTATGAAGACACTGGTCCATCGGCTACTTGATTCCAATGTTTTCCAGGACACCAGTATTCACTGTTGACCTGATATATAGTTCTAAGCAACATTCAAGAAGTGAAAAAGTGTCTTTTCCCATTACCTGTGCCTCAAAACATCCAGTTTCCCTCCAGCAACATGTTTAGGGTGGTGCAGCATTTACCTTTTTCTTTTTCATTTTATGAGTTTAAAACCTATCTGTTGTGGGGTGGGTTGTGGATTGCAATAACCCCATTCATTTTCATTTTATTTTTTGGTTTATTTTAATATTTATTTTTATTTATTTTATTTAGTAGATTTTTAATAGAAGAAACATTTTTAAAAATCGCTGTGCATGCACAAAATAACCACAGGGACATTTTGCACATGTGTGGTTCTTTTCCAGAATGATGCTGACATTGGCAGTGAAACTTTGGAAAATGTATTTATTTATTTGTATTTATATCCCACCCTTCCCCAAAAGCTCAGGGCAGCTTAAAAAAATATAAAACACCATATAAAGACTTTCAAAATACAATCCCAACCCCCCCAAACCCAACCCACTCCCACCCTCCAACAACCTCCTACCTCTCCCTATCCCCCAACCCATCCTTCCTCTTAAATTAGCCCCCCCAGCTGAATTCAGCCCCTGCTGCTAAAAGCCCGATGGAATGAAATGGTCTTACATTGCCTCTGAAAGGTCACCAGGCTTAAACACAGGCTGACTAGGGATGGGCAAATGCGGTTCGGAAGTTCGGAGTTCGGCCCGAACTCGGCCTGTTTGGACGACCAAACCGAACCGAACTTCCAAACACGAACTGGCTGAACCGAACTCACTCTATTGGAGGCTCCCTGGTTGTGGGGCAACGTCACCCGTAGGGATGGGTGAATGCGGTTCGGAAGTGCGGAGTTCGGCCCGAACTCGGCCTGTTCGGACGACCGAACCCAAACCCGAATCCAAAGACGAACTGACCGAACGGAACTCAGTTCTGAATGTTGAAAGTTCGGTCAGTTCAGATCGCATTTGGGTGAGTTCGAGTGGCAAAAACGTGTCACTGGAAGGCAAAACGTGACAGGGAGGGGGAGTCATCTGAGGAGCAGACTTCTAGGCACCATGGGTAGAGAGGCTTGGAGTAGCAGTCAGCCTGCCCAATCACCATCTCTTTTTGCCTCAGACCACTGGCTTCGCAATCTGCGATTGGCCACTGGCTAGGTTGCATGGAGCCAATGGGGATTACGGTGAGGCGGGCGCAGCAAGAAACAAAATTGATCACCTCCCCCCTTCCCAACAACTTCTGATCTAGTCACTGTTCCTGAACNTTAGTGATTTAGTTTTAGTGTTTGTAGGAGTAGGCCTGTGTACTTATTAGATAATCCATTTAGTTCATAGCATTTAGAATAGTTAATAGCAGTTAGATTTAATGTATATATATATATATAATATTAGATTTAAAACCCCCATATAAAAACAACAAAAACCAAATAAAAAACAAAAGAAAACCATATAAAACCCAATAAAAAACCAAAAAACCATATAAAAAACAAAAAAACACCCATAACATTTCCCGAACGGCCGAACCGAATGGCTGAACAGCCGAACAGAACGGCCTAACTGAACGGCTGAACCAAACAGCCGAACCCGAACCCGTCGAACTAACCGAACTGCCAAACCGAACGGACGAACCGAACGCAGTCGAACCGAACGGACGAAATGAATGGATGAACACGAACCGTGATCTGTTCGCCCATCCCTAAGGTTGACCTTCTTGGGGAGGGAGTTCCATAACAGAGGTGCAATGACTGAGAATACCCTCCTTATAGTCGAGACCTGGTGAAAAAACGACATCTCCAGGAAGGCACCCCCAGCTGAACAGAGAGGCTGCAATGGGACACAAAGAGTCATACAATCCTTCAAATAGATGGGACATAGGCCATTTCGAGCTTTAAAGGTCATTACCAGCAACTTGAATTTGGTCCAGAAGACTATTGGCAGCCAGTGCAGTGAATGGAGCAGTAGTGTTATGTACTCGCAGCGATGTGTCCCCGTAAGGAGGCACCGCCACATTCTGCACCAGCTTCAGCCACCGAACCATCACCAAAGGCAGCCCCATGTATTATTATGATTTATTATTAGCAAGCATTTATATACCGTCAGCAATGTACCTGGCACTTTATGAAGTCATTGAATAGACACAGACCCTGCCCTAGGGTTTACAATCTGAGAGACGGGGGTGGGGGAGATGAAGGAAGGGGAACAGAGGGAGAGACAAGGAGTGTAACATTCATGAGGATGCGAGGTCCCAGGTGTGCGCGCTTGGTTTGGTTACATCAAGAATGATGGCTGGTTGGTCCATGTGATGAGAATATGAGTACACAGACCTCAGGTAACAGACTGTACTGGATGGAGGGTATCAGCAGGAGTAAGGAGAGGGGAGAAAGAAGTCGGGGAGGGCGGAGCGGAAGAGGTGGGTCTTGAGAAGGGATTTGAAGGTATGAAGGGAGGGGGCAAGGCGGATGTGGGTAGGGAAGGAGTTCCAGGTGTGGGGCGACACCTAGGGAGAAGGGACGGAGATGGTTGGGGAGCAGGGGAGGAATGGAAGTGCAAGAGAGGGGACAGAGGAGGAGTGGAGTTCACGGACTGGAGTATGGAGTGAAATTAATGCAGAGAGGTTGGGGGGAGCAAGGTTGTGAAGAGATTTATAGGTGAAGGCTAGAAGCTTGTGAAGGATTCATTCAAAAAGGGGGAGCAAGTGAAGAGAGGAGAGGAGGGGCTGCATGTGGTCGAAGCGACAGGCGAGGTGGATGACCCTGGCAGCAGAGTTTTGGATAGAGGCAAGGAGAGAGAGGGGAGAGCTGGGGAGGCCAGTCAGAAGGAGGTTACAGTAATCAAGGTGAGAGATGACATGGGCATGAACAAGGGTTTTGGCAGAGAAGACAGAGAGAAAAGGGCAAATCTTAGCAATGTTATGGAGGGACAGGATTTGGCAATAGAGTCGATGTAGGGTTTAAAAGAAAGGGGTGAGTCAAAGATGAAACCTAAGTTACAGGCTTGGGGGACGGGAAGGATGGTGACCCCATCGATGGGGATCGACAGGGAAGAGGGAGAGGAAGGATGAGGGGGAAGATAAGGAGTTCAGTTTTAGCCATGTTGACTTTGAGTTGACGTTGAGACATCCAGGTAGAGATGTCAGAGAGACAGTTCGTAGAGTTCATTACAGTAGTCTAGCCTTGAGGTGATGAAATCTTAGACGACGGTGGCCAGATCCAAGTCCGAAAGAAAAGGCCATAGCCTCCTCACTGGATGGAGTTGTTGAAAAGCACTCATGGCCACCACCACAACCTGGCAATCCAGGTGCAGCAAAGGATCCAGGAGCACTCTGCGACTGAAAGTCCAATAAACCAGAATGGGCTAGGCCCCATCAATAAGAGGAATCCCAATCCCCTCCAGGGCACAAGTCCAGCCCACCATCATCACCTCAGTCTTGTCAGGATTCAGCTTCAGTCGACTGACCCTCATCCAGTCCCCACCGCAGCCAGGCAATGGGTAAGCACAGAGGCTGCCAGACCTGGGTCAGATGAAAAGGAGAGGTAGAGCTGGGAGTCATCAGCATACTGATGGCACTGCACCCCAAATCTGAGAATGACCTCACCCAGAAGCTGCATATACATGTTGAA
Organism: Sphenodon punctatus; assembly: GCA_003113815.1. Lineage (NCBI taxonomy): Eukaryota > Metazoa > Chordata > Lepidosauria > Sphenodontia > Sphenodontidae > Sphenodon > Sphenodon punctatus. The sequence goes on from QEPC01001247.1 coordinate 2,051,160, forward strand.
TAAGAGGGGGGGGGGGCAGAATGGAATCCTGCAGGACCCCACACGCAAGATCCTGAGAAGATGTTGAGCAATCACCCAACACCACCTGCTGAGACCTCCCGGTCAAGAACCAGTCAAGAGAAATCCCACCCACTCCAGCCAGGTCCTGCAGGTGAGTCAACAAAACTTCATGATCCACGGTATCAAAAGCCACTGAAAGAGCTAATAAAAACAACAGGGTAGAATTTCCCTGGTCTAACTGCAAGTGAAGGTCATCAACCGTGGCCACAAACACAGTCTCCGTGCTGTACCCAAGATGGAAACCAGACTGTGAAGGGTCCAGGAATCTTGATAGCATCCAGATGAGCCTAAAGCTGACGAGCCACTGCCCATTCAACAACCTTCCCTAAAAAGGGACGGTTAGAGAAAGGACTATAGCTGGCAGGGGAATCAACATTCAACAATGGCTTCTTAAGCAGAGGCCGAACAATCACCACTTTAAGGCAGCTTGGCACTCTGCCCTTCTGAAGGGAGGTGTTGATCACCCCACCCAGCAATGGCTCTAGTTTCACCAGCCACGATGGGGGATGAATCTAATTCACAACTTGTGGCTTGGGTACTCATGTGTAGAATGGTTATGGGGCCATTTTGGGGTTGTTGTTTTTAAAAAAATATTTTTTATTTTTTTAAATTAAAAAAATCCCCATTGCATGTGCACTAAATGGCCACTGGACCATTCTGCGCAAGTGTGCCCCTTTCCAAAATGGCGCTGGCCATTTCGGAAAAGGGCATGCATGCAAAGCATGGCCCTGGCAGCCGTTTCCACATGTGCAGTGATCTCTTTTTTTATTTTATTTTTAAAATTAATTTTAACAAAAAATAAAAAAAGAGATCACTGCACATGTGGAAACGTCTGCCAGGGCCATGCTTTGCATGCATGCCCTTTTCCGAAATGGTCAGCGCCATTTTGGAAAGGGGCACACTTGCGCAGAATGGTCCAGTGGCCACTTAGTGCACATGCAATGGGGGTTTTTTTAATTTAAAAAAATAAAAAATATTTTTTTAAAAACAACAACCCCAAAATGGCCCCATAACCATTCTACACATGAGTACCCAAGCCACAAGTTGTGGATTAGATTCATCCCCCATCATGGCTGGTGAAACTAGGGCCATTGCTGGCTGGGGTGATCAACACCTCCCTTCAGAAGGGCAGAGTGCCAAGCTGCCTTAAAGTGGTGATTGTTCGGCCTCTGCTTAAGAAGCCATTGTTGAATGTTGATTCCCCTGCCAGCTATAGTCCTTTCTCTAACCGTCCCTTTTTAGGGAAGGTTGTTGAATGGGTTGTTGAATGTATGTCATTTCCTTATTAATTCATTTTTGTAACAATGGGTAAAAACAGACATGACGCTAACCACCCTTTAACCACCCTTGGTGATCATTTATGCATGTTTCAGGGCTGCGTAGGGCACCAATACAGCCCTGCAACATGCATAAATAACCACCAAGGGTGGTGAACGGGTGGTTAGCGTCATGTCTGTTTTCACCCATAAGATACTAAAACAAATGGGCCTTCATTTGTTTTAGTAAGTACTAAAAACGAAACAAATTGCACATCCATACCATTTTTACACAAGGGAGGAGTAACATTTTTGGATGTCACATCTTTGGGTAAGAGCTATCTTTCCAAAAATAAATAAATCCATCTCTTTCTCCAGTCAATGTTGCCATACTGAACAAATGAGGTAGTAGAATCTAATTGACTTGATCATGTCGGGCAGTGAATAATGCCAATGTCAGAGAAGTGCCCTGGAAGAAGCTGAAATGGTAATCTGCTGGTTTGAAATGCTAAGCAGAGGAATAGTAGATTGTGTTGCTGAAAACGAGTTGTCTTGCTTGTGTCAAAATTTCCTCTATGATGAGCCTAGAAGCCTCATCATGAGTCTCAGGAAAGCCATTTCTTATGCTAATTATTTCCCTCAACTGTGCATCCAATTTAATGTGTCACTGGAGATTCCGATATACTACATGTGCACAAGATTTGAATAACTGATAGAGTTGAAATGAATACCCACAAAAACAGGTATAAAACTTCTGGTATCTTGAGTACCCACAAAAACAGGTATATCCATCAACCTGACAACATCAAGTACCAAACGGATAGGGTTGAAACTCAGTACTCAGATTTTCCTCAATTTTACCAAAATACCGAACAATTCAGGCTCATTTTTCCGAGTTCTGAATGGCTGAAGAATAACCCTGGCATTCGGGACTCAGAAAAACCTCAGACGAGTGCAGGAAGTGGTGGAGGGGGCCGTGGGCAATGTGGCCAGGGAAGAGGGAAATGTAGGCCGGGGAAGAGGGGAAGAGGGTTGCCACTCTTCCATCCCACACTCCTTCCATCCCACACTTAAAACCTGTGTGGGACCTGGGCATGCCACTCTGGACTCTGCCTCCCTGTATTTTGAATGATGTTACTGTGGGCATGCTCCTAAATCACTCTGAGAGCATGATCAGAAGCTAAACTATTCCCTGACCACCCCTTCCCTGACCCATGCTTCCCTCTTCCCTAGCTGCGCTGTCCAATGCTCCTCCTTCCATCCCACTGCCCCTCCAAAACCTGAGTAGTCTCTGAGGTTCCAAGGAGCAGACCAGACACTCGGGGCTAGAACTTGGAACCTTGGAGAAACTCATGAATATTTTTCAATATTCGGAACAGCCCAGGTTATTAGATACTAGGGATGGGACTATCAGTATCAAATTAATCCAATAATGCCGATAATTGGTGATATCGGATTAATCCGATAATACCAATAATATTGGTATCGGTTTTTTAACATTGCCGATTTTTCGAATCTTTAACATTGCGGACATTTTTAAAATGGCTGCAATGTTAAAGATCCGAAAAATCGGCAATGTTAAAAAATCGTTATACTGATAATTCGATATCAGATTAATCCGATACCAATAAAACTGGTAACCGATAATTTACCGATAGTCCTATCCCTATTAGATACCAACATCAGGTACCAATCATTTCCAGATGGTAGAGAGGAGAGTTGAAGGAAAAAGGTGGGCTCAGCACAGCTTTTCAGAATTCTATTGAATGCTTAGAATCCTGTTAGCCAATAAAATGCTGAAGATCATCCCCCTCCATCCTGCTGCCCCCCCCTCCAATCTGGAAAGGACTTCCAGATGAGATGAAAGGAAGAGGTGGGCTCAGCACAGCTTGTTGGTATTCTATTGGCTGTTGACTCCTGCTAGCCAATAGAATGCTAAGATATCAGCTGAGTCTGGCCACTCCCTCTTGCCCCTCCCATTCCTGAAAATTTGTGATTGGGAAGCTTTCCCCACATAGACAGCTGCCAGCTCCAGACCAGGTAAGGAAGCCGGGCAGGGAACAGTATGGCTTCCTCCTTCCTTCCCTTTTAATTTCTCTGGACTTGGAGACCAGCCTGGGTGTGCTGGGGGGGTGGGGTTACAAGAAAACTTGCGAGAATCTGAATCATGGTTGAGATGTCTGTGAGATCTTGACCCAGATTCTCATGGGATTTTTGCGAGAATAAAATCTATTCTCTACTTCAGCTCTAGCCCACACCCTTCAATTGCCTGTTGTCAAATTCCAGGTTGTATCTTTTTGTGGTGTTAGATTGTTTAGTTTCTAGTCCCTCTCATCACTTATTTACCCTTCTTTCCCCTCCTCTCCGGTGCTGCACTGTATCTTCCCTTTCTCTTTGTCTCCCAGCCTCTCCTTGTTCTATCACTTCACTTGTTGACTCCCTTGTAGGGTTCTTTTAGACAGACGGGCTGCCCCGGTGCTGGCCGTGCCAGCCCGTTTCAACCCCACTTACAATTCTGAAATAATGACAGAATTCTGAACTATGTAATGGGTCCTTCATGCACACTCCTAGGCTGCTCTGCCTTCTCCACAGTTTCCTGGTGTTTGCTTAGTTACCTCTGTTGCACTTCTGTGGTCCCTTTGTCATTCCTTAGCCTCCTATTGTTCTTTGCTTAATACCTTGTTTCCCTTCAGTATTTCCTGACTTCCTTATGTTCCTCAAGAGTAGCTTGTGCCCTTTATAGCTTCCTAGAGTCTGGCTTAGAGTCTCATTCCATCCTTATAGATTTCTGGCTCATGGCTTCTCACTAGAGCTTTGTTCCTCCCTTCATAGTTCCCTAGTCTCCTCGTTCCTCGCTAGTGGTTGTTCCCCCTTATAGATTCCTACTGTCTCAGTTTCTTGCTAGTGTCTTTGTCCCCCTTTACAGATTCCTAGTCTCCTGGTTCCTCTCTTAATTGTCATCATAGTTCCTAGTATTCCTATAGAGTCTTGCTTAGTGATTCCCCTTTTAGCAGTTCCCCTCTGTTTAGACGTCGTTATTGCTGAGTGCACCTTGTTCTCCCTTTCATTTTACACGTATCTCTCTGCATATCTTGCTGGTCTCTGAGATTCTTGTCAGGTAATTCTTATGTCTGTGTGGTGTTCCTACCCCTGGGGGGGGAGGTGATGTCTCCTGGTGTTATCAAGGTAGGCCCTTATGATGGTCTCAGTGGCCAGAGCCTTGAAGCATAGCCAACCCTGTCAGGTCTATCCTAGTCACTGGCTTTTGTGAGCACTAGGGGTGGCTAAGTGTGAGGGTCTGTCTTACTCCAGTCACTCCTTCCTTGTTAGGTTCACTCTAGCGCCCCCCTCTGGCCCATGTCTTAGGTAGCCAGAGTCAGTTAGGAGAAAAGGATGAAGTCAGGGATCATCGTCTAAGGCTGGGGCAAGTCATGGGGCAAGGTTGAAGCACAGGCAATGCCAGGTTTAGAGCTGAAATGAGTATTTAGAGCCGAAACAAAAAATCTCTGCGAGTGTCATTTCTGACAGAAACAGCTTGTTCACCTTCATTCACACGAGGAGAAAATCTACAGGTATTTTTAATATTTTCCATGATTTTCCGATATTTTCTGCCACTTTAGTAACTTTCAGTAATTTCTGGTATTATCGGTAATACTGGAAATTACCAGAAATTATTGAAAATTTATGGAAATTACTGAAAGTTACCAGAAAATGGCAGTAAATTGTGGACATCAATACCGACTTGACGGGAAGCACGGAAGCTTGAAATACTGATGAATGGCCGATGCTCCTGAAAGTTTAATATTTCCCTATAGAACAAGAGCCCCGTCTCTCATTCTAGACTTATGGATATCGAGCTGGATATCATGGTATCTGAATGGTATCCAGTTTAGTATCCACCTGCTTTCTAGTTAACCTGATTACCGTTTACCAAATTACCGTTTACCCATCTATCAACTTACCATCTACCAAATTACCATTAAACTATTGTTCAATTATTATTTTTTTAACTCCCTCCCTCTATCCAGACTGGTTTGGTTATACGATAATATAGTAAACTGTTAATGGTAATCAGTAAATGAATGGTAATTGGTAATGTTAATATCCAGTATTCTGGTTTGGCGGTTAACCTCTGTGATTACTGGATAGTTACCAAATAACTACCAAGCTATCCAGAACACCAGATATAAACCATAGATCATTTATTTTCTGTCAGTTACATCTTTAGCTAGAATCCAGTGAGCATGCCAGTTTGGTGAATTTTATCTCCAGTAGGGGTGTACAAAATGTACCCAATTCCTTTTTGGTTTAGTTTTTGTTTGATGAAAACTATCTGGTTTAGGTTTTTCATTGAAAAGCTGTTGGTTTTCATTATTTGTTTCCTGTTTACAAATATATATATATATATATATAAACATAAACATTTTTTTAAAAAATCACTTTGCATGTGCAAAATGGCCAATGGACCATTCTGCGCATGTGTGCTCTTTTCTAAAATGGCCGTGGCAGTGTTTCCTCCGAAAATCATGTGGAACAGCTGGTGGTAAGCACTACCACCATTCAGAGCAAAGTGTGGTAAGACGCATCGTCATGTCTGTTCTGGGTACCAGCCTACCCTGGGGTGTGGTGGTGGCCGTTACCCTGGATTGTGTCTAAGCATGGTAGCATCTCTTCTGAAAATATCCAGTGGCTATTCTCAGTTGCTTTGGAGAAGTACCCCAACAGGGTGGGCAATCCTTTCCTTGTTGTTCAATTCCAGCTTTCAACAGCAAGAAGTTATGCTCCCTAAACCAATTTGGCTTATAGCCATTAATGAACCTACCCTCCGAGAACTTATCCAATCCTTTAAAAAAATCCAAGAAAAACAAGCTACACTACTGGCCCCTTGACCACATCCTCTGGCAACAAATTCCACACATTAATTGTGTGTTCAGTGTGGGTGGAAAATACTTTATTTTATCTGTTTAAAATCTGCTACCAGTTAGTTTCATGGAGTGTTCCCTAGTTCTAGTACTATTTGAGAGGGTAAATAATTGGGGTGGGCTTTATGGATTTGGATTAATCATAACTGCTCATAATGGGCAGTTATGGCTTAACCCGTACCAATCCACAATAGTGGCAAAACATGCACATTTTTGGTACTGTTTTAAAGATATAAAAAATGTAAAAGATTTTTTTTTTAAAAATTGCTGTGTATGTGTCAAATGGCTGCTGAATCATTCTGTCAATGCACGTCCTTTTTTAAAATGACAGTGTCAGCGTCACCACCATTTTGGGAAAGGGCGGTCAGTCTGTGAATTCACAAAATGGCTACTCCACATGTGCAGAATCATAGAATCTTAAAGTTGGAACTGCCCTCAGATGTCATCTAGTTCAACCACCTGCTCAATTCAGGAAATCCATAGCTACAACATCCCTGACAGATGGCCGTCCAGCCTCTGTTTGAAAACCTTCAGCAAAGAAGAGCCCATCACTGCCCTAGGCAGTCTGTTCCTCTGTTGTCCAGCTCTTACCATTAGGAGTTCTTCTTAATGTTTAGCCGAATTCTGCTTCCTTGTAATTTGAGCCCATTGGTTCTAGTCTTGCCCTCAGGAGCAACCGAGAACAAGACTGCACCATCTTCTATATGATAGACCTTCAGATATTTGAAGATAGCTACCATGTCTCCCATTAGTCTTCTCTAGGTTGAACATACCCAGCTCCTTCAACCTTTCCTCATAAGACTTGGTTTCCAGACCCCTGACCATCTTTGTCACTCTCCTCTGAACCCATTCTAATTTGTCAATGTCCTCCTTAAAATACAATGCTCTGAACTGGACACAGTACTCCAGACGAGGTCTGACCAGTGCACAATAGAGTGGAACTTGCTTCCCTTTCCCAAAATGGCAGTGATGCTGTTGCCACAATTTTAGAAAAGGGTGTGTATGTTCAAAATGGCCGGTGGCCATTTTGCTCATGGGCAGTGATTTTTTATTTTTATTTTTAAATTTGTATTTTTATATCTTTAAAACAGGACCATTAACAGCCAGTAATATCGATAAAGGCGGAAACGTGGAATTATTATTATTATTATTATTATTATTAACAAACATTTATATAGCGCCAGCAGTGTACCTGGCACTTTACAAAGTAATAAAATAGACACGGTCCCTGCCCCTAGGGCTTACACTCTGAGAGATAGGAGCTGGGGGAGAGACATAGAAAGGGGAACAGAGGGAGAGACAAGGGGTCTAACATTCATGAAGAGGCGAGGTCTCAAGTGCACGTACTTGGCTTGGTTACGATGAGAATGACAGCAGGCAGGTCCATGTGGCAAGGATAAGGGTAAACCGATCGTAGGTATAGGAATAGTGGCTCAGCAGGATAAAGAGTCAGACAGAGCAGAGTGAAAGAGGTGAGTTTTAAGGAGAGATTTGAAGGTATGAAGGGAGGGGGCAAGGCGGATGTGGACAGGGAGGGAGTTCCAGGCATGGGGGGCAGCAAGTGAGAAAGGACGAAGGCGCTTAGGGGAGCAGGGAAGGTGTGGAAGGGTGAGAGAAGGGACAGAGGAGGAGCAAAGTGCACGGGCTGGAGTATTACTGGAGACTGATGAAATACCAAAGAACATTCACAAGTTCTCCCCAAAGGTCGGTATTTCCCTGTGGAACAGAACACTTGCTCTCATCTCAACCCTAAGTATACGTGCCCAATAGACATCTGTGGCTCCTAAGCCATCATTGGCCCACCTCGGCTCTATGACTATGGGCATTTTTACACACACCTTAAAGTGGTTGCCTTTCAATCTTCTGGGTTTACAAGTCCACAAATAGGTTCCAGATGCATTCTTCACACAAACACTGCCCTGAGGCAGCCTAAAGTAGCCACAGCTATAGACGTGAGGGGCTGCCATGGAAACCAAGTGACCACAGCTGCCTGGAGCAAAGCAGTTTACCAGGAGAACTTTTTACACACAAAAGTTCTGGGAGGTGTTGTATGCAGGAATTCAAAGAGCCAGATGTTTAAGATGTGGGTGAGTGATTTAGACACACAGAAAGTTCCAGATGTAACAGCAAACATGTAGGAGAAATGTGTGTGTAAAAACATCCCATGTCATTGGTGGCGTAACTTCATCAGGCAGTCACCTACTTCAGATGCTACACTTCAGATGCTACACTCTTCCAGCACTGTGAGGTACAAGTCAGATTTTGGAGGGGACACCACGGATGAGGTGGGCAAAGATCTTGCCCAATTAATTCTAGGCAGATGGAGCCCAGATAACGATCTTAGATTGGGAAAAATTGAAGAATCTGGTAGTTTCCTTATGTTCTTCTTGGAACATTTGGCTTTATACCTAGGATCTCCCTGCTGACACCCAGTTTAGTCAACTTTTAATGAAATAAACACCAGAGTAGCAAAGAAGAACAAACAAGCTGAAAGGAGAGGCTGATTTCAAACCATCGTTAAAACATTTCCCCCCGAAGGTAAACCCTTACAGCTTGAGGAAGCATTTCTTTTACGACAGAGAGTGGCGGCAGCAGCAGTGGCAGCTGAGTTTCCGAGTAATTATTGCTGTTAAACTGAAGTGGGTTTTAAACATTTCACTCCAATTGATTTATTCAAAAGTGTTTAAGACTCAGTCAACTTTACTGCTGGTGCCGCCCGGGCACACTTTACGGGTTATCATAATGTTTGATCAGTTGCACTGGGACGCAAATGGAGCTGGATCAGAAGGTGAGCCTTGGGGTTCATGTACCAGTTAGAAGCTTGTTTTTCTTGGTCACTGTTTGTGAGACTGTTTTTGTAGTTAACAAGAGGAGGAGGGGAAGCCTGTTATACAGAATTAACTGTTGCATTTGTTTCTCCTGGTCTCTAAGGGGGTTAAATTATATGAAGATTTTAAATCTTTCTTCTTGATTTTGAATCACCTTCTCCCTCCCTCCCTCCCTCCCTCCCACCCTCAACCCTGTTTCCAAAGAAAGCAATAAGTCTGTCAAAGTAGGTATTAATTAACCAAATCAATCAGTCAATTTTATTAAAGAATTACAAAGCCCAAGTGTGGCATTAATTATTCAGATAATGGGACATCTCTAAGCCTTTCTTTTCTATTATTGATAAGCCGCTATCTATCATCCTGACTGCTTTAGTACTGATTCAGTTGTGAACGAAGCCGGGTCATTCAGCTGTAGCATATGCCAGTTATGAGAGTTGCTAGATGACTAGAGAGAGGTGGGAGATAGGAGAGGTAGGGTTTGATTTTGGTCTGCTGTAATTGCAAACATTAAGCATGCCAAAAAAAAAAAAAAAAGTGGATTCTGCTCCGATGCAGATGAAAGGGAAGCTAGTCTTCCTTGCCGATAGCATCTGGATGATTGGTTTTGCTAAATGAGGCAACAAACATCCATCTTCATCTTATAGCCTCACTGTGCAACTTTCTGGCCAACTTTGCATGAAGTTATCCAGTCATAAAAACAGAGGAATGTAAGAAGTGACATACTGGGTCAGACATACTGGTCCATCTTGCCCAGCATCTAGAGCTTAAGCAAATACCTGAAAAACCGGGTCTAGCTGACAAATTTCTGGTACCCAAATTCACCCCAAAATACTGGGTACCGATTGCAACCCGATTCGGATGCCCGATGTTGTGGAATGTTGACTTCCGGTACTGATTTTTTTGACTTTCAGTCCCTATTTTTAAAATGTCCATCTTGTTTTTTCAGTTTTCTGTCCTGATATACTGATCAGTGATCAAAAAATTAAATAAATCCATACCAAATTTACCAATGTTTCCAGTATCTGGGTACCTGATAGGTAATCAAGTATCTAACATGGTACTGGAAAATGTGGGTATTACCCATGGGCTGAGAAGCAGTGGGACCCACCTGTCCACCCAGCAAGCCCTCCCTCTTCCCTTCTCACCTACCCTTGGTGTGGGCCAGCTCAGCGGCATCTGAAGTGGCGTATGTGGCTACAGCGCTGCTTCAAGTGGGCTTCCCACTCCTGCCGCTCTCTACTCACCCTGGGTGGATGGGAAGTCACCTTAGGAAGCTTTGCCTTGCTGCTGCCTGGAGTTCAGACCTTCCCCCATGGCACTGTGGCTTGATTTTGCATGCCGCCAGTGGCTGCCTAGATCAACTGATCTAGGCAGAAGCTGAGGCCCCAGGAATTTCAAGCTGCAGTGCCACCGGGGGGTGGGGGACTGGACTGGAGCAGGAAGGAAAGGCTTCCTAAGGTAGCCACCTGCCCGGCGAGAGTAAGAGTGGCGGGAGTGTGCGGCCCATCATAGGGGGGGGGGGAAATGTAACTGGATCCGGTGATCCCTGGTGCATGGCAGCACTCAGTATAAAGCTGGGGTCACTCAATGGACCTCCCCCCCCCCTTTCATGGCGCTCATTTTAAAACACCCTTAGTTTAACTGGGAGCACACTCTTCCATGTACTATCACCATGTTCAGTCAAGGATGCGTAGATACACATTTTTGGTTGCCGATCCACAATTGTGAAACCCCCTTTTGTTAAACGCTCACCAAAACCCAAGTCTGAGCATTTTCTGAAGGCGAAGCAAGACCGTTTTATATAGCCAAGAGTTTGGCAGGGAAGGGATAGGGATAAGGAGGCTGTGGTAGGGGATTTTGAATTGGTCTTTAAGTGTGTATATTTTATATATATATATATATATATATATTTACTTGTTGGAATCTGCACTGAATCCTAGGGAAAAGGCAGGATATAATTCTAAATAAATAAATCAATAAATAAATAATAGTTGCTTATGGATCTATCAATAATAAGTTTCACCCTGTAATGTGAAGAAGACCCAGCCCCATTGCACAGATGGGGAATGGAGACACAGACCAAATAAGTGATATACCCAAGAACATATAAACTGGGGCAACAATTAAACTTGCAACTCCTAGATGTCAGGAGAGCTGAATCAGGAATGGCTGTTCCCAAACCATTGGTAAATCCTGACTGTAGCAAGAAAGAGTGCTGGTGAGCATGTGGGAATTTTAAGGAGCAAGCAAGTTAGCGCCAGCTTGCGATGGCACCAGCTAGATAGGTGCAGGCAGTGGTGGTGGTAGGACCACACTCATGAGGGCCAGCTGAGATCGGTGTGGCTGCGGCAGCCCAGAACTCAGCATACGGAGTTCAGGATAAGTCTGGGAGAGGAGCCAGTAGGAGAAAGGAGGGGGAAACTTCAGGAGGGACTGTGCCTGGCTGGTGGAAACCTGAGCAACAGGGACTGGGGAGGAAGCCCTACTGAGGAATCTATGGTAGAGGTAGGAGCAGGAGGTTCTGCCTCTGGTATGGATACTAACTAGTCAGAGGGCATGGTGCCTGGCTACTGCCATGAGGACCAGGAAGTGTACCTGGCTAGAGGGTGTGGTGCTGCCTGGCCAGTGATGGTGGAGAACTGTTAAAGAACAGAGGTTAAGCTAATTTCTAGTGCAGACTAGCTTTCTGGGAGCAGGGATTCTGTAGGGACTTACCCTGAGCCAGATCCACATGATTACACCAACTTTTCAGAAATGTTGATGAACATTCATCAGTATTTCCACATACCATATTGTTATCGCATTTTTGCTGAAATCGGGAATGTTGATGTCAATTTTTTGTCATTTTCTGGCATGTATTTTGTCATCTATGGTTCAAAGGCAATATTTAAAGACTAAAGCAATGGCCAAAGTAGCGGAGAAAGTGCTAACCAAAGTAGTGGAAGGATCAAAAGTACTAAACAAAGTACCAGAAGTTCTGGAACTACTAAACAAAGTAATTCCCAAATAGAAACTGATGAAGGCATCACGAAAGCAGTAAGTTTTTACTTTGCAGAGAATGGTCTTGTGAATTATCAGTTCAACTCTATATGCCAGTTGGTCTGAAATGAACAAGCACAGTGAAAGCTGTTTCCTCTGGAAACAAGTCATTTACCTTCATTCACACAACAAGGAAATGTACAGGCTTTTTCTATATTTTCCTTTTTCTATATTTTTTGCTAGTTGAACACAACATGAACTGAGCTGCTATCAACTATGCTTAGAAGCTTATGGTTTATATACCAGCTAGGTGACGCAAAAGTGCCAAAAACTGATGCAAACGTTCCAGAAAACGACATAAAACGCCGCCAAAGAACAGTCCCCAAATCCTGGACAGTCCTGAAAAGTCCAGACAAATCCCAGACTGTCATGGAAAGTCCTGAAAAAATCACACAAAGTAGTGAAATTGACAGAAAATTACCAGTGCCGATCTCCTGATGGTAGAAGCGTGGAAGCAAGGGCTTCACACAAGGATTGCAAGGAATCCAGAAAGGTAGGTATTTTGCAACAAGAAGGGAACGCTTTCTCTCCTCTCAGTATTTTATGCCAATACTGTGCCCTATATACTAGACCACCTTTCCCATGCCAGCTTTCCATGGCTATATTCTTTGGCCTCTGACATGTCAGCTAATGAGTGAACTTCTAAGAGTGCCAAGTTTAGGTTTGTGTACGACGAGCCCTTTGATCCTGGTACACCAACAGAAGATATCATAGCGATGCAACTTGCATCTGGCTGTTGCATGTTGTAAGGGGACTGCTTGTGCAGCTGGGTGCAATCTGGACTATTATCTGTAGCTCTAGATACATATTTGTTTGAGCGATAACACCATCTGCAATTACCCCTATTAAGCTGTGATGATAGAGGCTATTATTTCTTATGCCTCAGGGCAGAAGCGTACGTGCATCTGAGATGAAGAAGCCATTTGCTATATTGTATTTACAGTCATTGTCTAACTAGTGGCTTTAGGAGGTCTGTACGAATCTCATGTGAGAAAATTGGAGCGCCGGAACATCCTGCCCCTATCTCTCATTCTCCCTACGTTTGGAAATAATTTTCTGGAGACGTTACTGGTACTTTATTTACACATAAGTTACTTGCATATAGGAAGCCATAAAAAGGCTTGTGTCGGACGTGTTTCGGAGATGTTTCAGAGATTCATCATTTGCAACTTGTTCAGAATGCAGCAGCGTGGCTGGCAATTGGTTTGGGCAGCCCTGATCATATTATGCCCACCCTGAGTTCTCTGTATTGCATGCCTGTAGAGTTACAGATTGTCTTTATGCTCACGTTGCTGGTGTTCAGGACCCTAAATAATGTAGGTCCTGGCTATATCCAAGACCTGCACCTGGAGTCTCACACTGATGGGTATCTGTGCTCAGACACCACCAGCTGTTTGGGGATCCTGCCATTGTATCTTAAGTTGGTGGACCCCTTTGCTGTGGCGGGCCCCTCAGTATGGAACTCGTTCCCTCGGGGTGCCCATCTTAGTTCCTCTCTCCTTACTTTTGAAAAATCACCTGAAAGCTCACTTATTCTCTAGGTTGTCTTATGTTAAGGCTGGCCCTGGTACTCAGCAGAGCCTGAGTGGAAGGCTCTGGGCCCATGGAGTGAGCATCAGGGGCAAAGAGGGAAACCCTGCTGGAAAACAGGTCTACAGGTCCCTGATGTCACCAGGGCAGGGCTAGGACTTTAGGTGGAAGGGTCTAGCTGGCACGCTGGGAAAGCCGAGAGAGTGTAGTGCTTGGGCACGGCAACTGGGTGGAGAACACCTGCCAACCCAGGAAGCCAATGGGGACAGCTTCAAGGAGTACAGACCAGAGTAGCCTGGGAGGCTAAAGGTCTAAGGACCCTCGAGGCACCAGGACCAGGTTTCAGGTCCCCGCTGTGACTCAGGCGCAAGGCGAGGCCTCCATATGTGAGGGCCTTGCTGGCACATTGGCGAAATTGAGGAATGTAGGCCATTGCCTGGGGAGATCTTGAGGGCAATGTCCCAGTCGCTCACAACTCTGGCAAGCACAACCCGGGAGCAGTGTGGACCGTCTACGCAGAGGAGAAACTCTGAATAAGAGGGACAAGGGACTCCTCCTCGGCTGTGTGCTAATTCCCCAAAGTTAACACCTGTGAACAGAGACATGCATGTCCACAGAGCCGAGAGCAGAGTATGCAAGTGAGTGAGTAGAGAGAACATCTTCCTGGAGCAGCCTTGCTCTTCATGAAAAAGCAAATTTCACACTCAAAAACAGTATACACTTCTTATTACAGAAGTGGGCAAACGGTGGCTCTAGAACAACATGTGCCTCTTGGCCTCAATTTGGTAAATGGATGTGACACTTGGGATTAGGAAACTTTTCCCACTTCTGATCTATTACTTGTCTGCAGACTTCTCCTTTCCTGCAATAATCCAGGTTGGACTATCAGTCTACGTCGGATGAGGTCCTGTTTTAACTTTTCCTTATTCCAGATTTTGCAGCATACATGCTAAAATATCTCTTCAGTCTTAAAAAGAAAATAGCCCTTGGGAACAATTTTTCAGCATGGTAAGTAACACCAATATTTTTACACGTATATATGATCCACTAGAATGTTTTCTAATGAAAAATACATTGATCACAAATTAGCACTTTTAATACATCAAAAATACCCATGAAAAATGACCACTTCCAGTCATCGTTTTTTTCTGTTCATAATTCAGTTTTCAACCATGAAAACAAAAAAAATCTTCAGCTGCTGAAAAGGATAATTTTTCAGGTTTTTTTGGCCACCATAACATATTTTGTTATGTTGAAAATGTTCTACAACCAAAAATGCAAGAAGAGGCACTATTCATCATGCTTTTGCTCCCACAAATTTTTAGAGCCAGTGTGGTGTAGTGGATACAAGTTGCTGCCTGAGTCTGACTAATAGTCCATCTTAGTTCAGTATTGGGCATTTTTACATACATCTTAAGGTTCTGGATTTTTCAATCTTCTGGGTTTACAAATCCACAAATATATTCCGCATGCACTCTTCACACACACACACTGCCCTGAGATTGGATCCATTCTTCATACATACACTGTCCTGAGGCAGGCTAAAGTAGTCACAGCTGTAGACGTGAGGGGTTGCCATGGAAACCAAGTGACCACAACTGCCTGGAGCAAAGCAGTTTACCAAGAGAACTTTTTACACACAAAAGTTCTGGGAGAAGTTCTATGCAGAAGTTCAAAGAGCCAGATGTTTAAGATCTGGGTGAGTGATTTAGACACACAGAATGTTCCGGATGTAACAGCAAACATGCAGAGAAATGTGTGTGTAAAAACACCCATTGTCACAACCTGACACTGCAGCAGGGTTTCAAATTTGGCTCTCCAAGTTCTCTGACAGAGGCTTCACCCAGGTATGCTACCTGAGATCCTCTGGGATCCCCAGCAAAGGTCTCACCCAGGCATGCTACCAGAAATCCTGGGGATTGAACGTGGAACCACATGCAAAGCATGCACTCGATCACCCAAGCCACAGTCCACCCAGATCCACTTTAGCAGATAAGGTGCTGGACTTGGACCTGGGAGACCAGGATTTGACTATCACCTTAGCTGACAAATTCATTGGGTGACCTAGGGCAAGTAACAATCTCTCAGCCTCAGTTCCCCATCTGTAAAAAATGGAAATATGTGTCTGTCTGTCTTTTCCTATGTTTTCCCCTCAGACTTATCCATCTAAGACTGCATTCCCATCTGCGGTGGCGGTGGTGGCAGAGGGAGGGACAAGGGAAACCATGGCAGTGTGGAGGAGCCGGATGACAGGAAAAGAGCCGGTGCAAACAGGGCAGGATTTTGCACCCTGACATGCACGAGAGAAGCCACAGCAGATCCCAGTTTGCACCGTTTTGACAATTGCCATTTGGGTCGACTACATCCTGCTCAAAATTAAGAAAAACAAAAAACAGGAACAATTATTCTTCTGGTCATTTTGTCTCTATCTTGGATCATTAACATAGTTAGTCATGTCAACATCCCCTATGAATCCTGTACAATTACCCGTTAACTCTTCCTGTGTCCATAATACAGCTGAAAAGTACAAGAGTTTAATACCCTGGGTAGCCATTCAAGAGACAGACACTCCTTTGGGCATCCACATACCTATTCAGGTACCTGCAGATACCCTCTGTCCCCCGCTTACTTGGCAGTTTGGGTCCTAGGCCAGCTGGTTGGCGCATAGGGGTGTGCATGTTGTTTTCGTTATTACAATAACCATAACGGAATTGTCATTTTTGTTTTCATTATTGCAATAATGAAAACGACAACCAAGAGTAATGAAAACTATAATGAAAATGACAACTGAGAATACCGATACCAAAACCGGTAATGATAACGATGCCAAAAACAATAACAAAAACAAAAATGAAAATCACAATGTTGTTATCACTGTCATTATTAGTGCTATGGCAGTTGAGTTTTGGTGGGAAAATGTGGTGAGGGGAGGAGAGAGCAGACATCTTGGAGCCATAAACAGGACTGAACACTTGAACTGTGCTTGTGGGCGAGCATCTCAGCAGTATCTGATGGATGTATTGATGGCCAATGACCAGCGCAAGCAGGCCCCAGCAGTCTCATGGCACTCTGTGCTTGCTTAATGCCTGAGAGAGGGGTGGAGTAAAAAATATAATAAGCAAACAAATAAATATATAAATTCTAACTAAAATAAGCCTGCCCTGAGTCATCGTAGGCAAGAGGGGTGGAGTAAAAAATATAATAAACAAACAAATAAATATATAAATTCTAACTAAAATAATTGTTCGTTTCAAATTCTGACCAGACCATTTTGCACACATATTCTCCCAATTCGGTCCAAGTTTCAATCAAAGGGAGTGAAACGCCCAATTCCGACAGAATCAGAACTGGGCAAAAAAATTCCAGATTCGCCCTACAGTCTCTGCTCCCTTCCTGGGGGCTCACTCTTTCAAGACTGCATCCATGGGACCAATCTATAAGTGGAAAGGGGCTAGAGATTTCCCACCCCTGGACCACAAAAAACACCCATTTTGGCCATCGAACTCATCTAAGATTGTTTTGCATGGGCCCCGTGCATGGTTTGCACGGACGCCAGATGACCCATGCCAGAGGTGCACGTGACTTGCATGCATGGCCGTACACATGCACTGTGTGTACTCCACACAACACTCTACAGGGCATGGGATCAGCCCCACCATCTAGAAGACAAAAGATTCATCAGTTCCCAATCCCCTCAGCCACCCAGGCCTCCTCACGATGGTGTTTTAATTCCTCCATCATCACTTGCTCATTAGAAGAGACTAAACACAGGAGACACATTAGTAAATGAGAGCTCTTTTATTCTCATTTTTCTCAATTTGTCTCCTGTGGTATTACTCCTCCTGGCATCCCCTTTCCCAGACATGTCTGATTTTTCCCTTTGTTTCCTCTACCTCTCATTTATTTTTTAGTATTCTCTCTCAACAATTTCTCCAGACGATCTCATTAAGGACTGGACTAATGAACCTCCTGTTTTTTAACAGCAGAGCCAGTTATAAAATACAAGGACCAGAACCTCTGCAAGGGTGAATTGATGGAATTCCATTGGCTTCAACAGAACAATGCAGAGTTTGTGCCAGTAAAGAGTCTGGCGTGTGAATCAGTCCTTCTTTCAGCAATGGGAAATGATCACACTTCAAGTCTATACAGCCATCTACAAAAGCCCATTATCTAACATTTAATCTGATGAGTATTTTGGAATGATTTTTTTTTTTTTAAAAAAAAGGAAAACAGAGAGGCAACCTTGCTTGAGCCCCCAAATCCTTGGAAATGACAACCGTTGCTCACTGCTCTCGGGAATCTGCAAATCCTCCCTCTCCCGCAACAGTTCGTGGGTCGTCAGAAGCTACCCACAAACATTTTCATTTTTAAAAGTCAGCTACTTGTTCAGGATTGCCTGTGTTGGCGATTCTGAACATGGAGTTTTTGAACATTTGGGTCAAGGTGATTCCAGGCCAGAGACACTGTTGAATCAGGGCCCAAACTCACTTTTGGCAGCCCAAATCCTGGCTTCCATTAATCCAGCTGTCTGTCTCTGTCATTGGAGGTGTTCATGTAGCAGTTCCTCATGGGCCTGTGCCCATGGGACCTCACTCAGACCTCCTCCCAATGAGTTCAGCTATTAGCTTAGCTCACCTGCTGCTGGATGTGATGGTATCTTGGGTCAGGCCTACGGGTGGGAATATTGGTATTGGATAAATCCGATACACTCGATAATCAGGTGTATCAGATTAATCTGATAATCAGATATTTACCAGTATCGGCATACCGGATTTTAAACATTGGCCGCTCTGGGCTGCCACGTGGTGGGAAGAGCGGGGTATAAGTATATTAAATAAATAAATAAAATAAATATTTACTTTTTTTACATTGCGGCCATTGAAGTCAATAGCAGCAATGTAAAAAAAATGGTAGAGCGTCCCATGTTAAAAATCCAGTATGCTGATACCGGAAAATCCGATACTGGGGAGATCCGATACTGGTAAATCCGGTATCTGGTATTCTCCGCGGTGTCCCACTTCTAGTCAGGCCGCTGACTGTTGCAACATTTCACTCAGTTGGGTCCATGGCCTGGCTGGTCCTGTTACTCCTGAGGGTCTTACACTGGGCTAGCCCCCCTCCAGGCCGCTGGCATCACCCTCTTTGGGATCCCTTTTCCAGTCCTGGTATCTCCCTTGCACCCCGTAGCTGACCTAGTGAGTTAGTTGCCTACTCAGTCGCCACCCTGCAACTCCCTCATGCCCTAGGCTCATTGTTCCCCAGCTGTTTTCACGCCCAGCTGGTTACCAGCTAGGTAAACCAGGCCCTGGTTCTCCAACTCTCTCATGCCCAGATGGATCATCACTAGGTTTTCTGCTATGCACTTGAAGATAGCAGGCCTCTGCCCCTGCTCTGAGTCAGTCCTTTGTCTGAGCAGTGCGAGCGTAGTTTGTTCCTTTTCTGAGTCAGGACTCAGGTAGATGGTATTAAGGGTATTGTAGAGTGTCTGAAGGTAGCAGTCTCCGAACCCTACTCTGAGTCACACCTCCATCTGGACAGTACTACTTAGAGTTCCTCCCTTGTCCTGAGTCAGTCTTCCATCTGGGAAGTACTCCCCCAAGACTCCTACCTGCAACTTACCTGGGTTCCTAAGGCCCTGCCTAGAAGGCTTTCCTAAACCCTCTTGCCCTTCCCCTGGGTGGGAGTCAGGGGTTCTAAACTTCCCACCCATCTCCCCAGAAGGCAGGAGCTCCTCACCCTGCTGGCTCTAAGCTCTTACTCTTCTGGCTGGGTTCTGCCCTGCCTTTAGAGCCCTAGCCTGGGTCATGTGACTGATCCACAGCTAGCCAGGTGCCTCAGGGGAAAGTCTTTCCTGCACTTGACCCCTTCCTGTCCGGACTCTGCTGCCTTAGTGACAATGATCAGCCCTCTTGGGCCTAGTTCTGGAAAGAAAGAAAGAAAGAAAGAAAGAAAGAAAGAAAGAAAGAAAGAAAGAGGTCTTTTAGATGAGCGGGTCACCGTCGCGTGACCCACTTGTGCGATATTTCAAAATCCCACGACATGGGATTACACGAGACGGCCATTGGGGATCACGCGCATGAAAGGCAGTTGCGCATTATTTGCCGACCGCAAATTAAATACATCACAATCGAGGCATTTAATTAGTGATCGGCAAATAATGTGTGACCGCCTTTCATGAGCGTGATCCCCAACGGCCATCTCGTGTAATCCTGCATCGCAGGATTTTGAAATATCGTGCGAGTGGGTCGCACAATGGTGGCCCGCTTGTCTAAAAGAAAGAAAGAAAGAAAGAAAGTGAAAATTAGCTTTTGCATTTAGGTTGGAGGGCCCTATTAAAACAGGGACCTAATTCCCCATCCTATCTGAACAGCATAACTGTGCTGTTCTATCCTAACAGCCTCAGAGATGTATCCTTATTGTGCACTGTGCATTTGAACCCTCAAATCTGTATTTCATGGACTGTAGTTATTTAGACTTCCCAAGTTAAAGGCCTGGTTTTAATAAAATCTTGAAGCTCCTCCTGTTATGCACAATTTTTTTCCCCTAATAACTCTTTTCATACCCCACCTTCGTGGTGCAACATCTTTTCTTAAAGTTACCTAGATGGCCCCATGAATCACCATACAGAAGTGAGCGGGTTTGGACATCTGCACTGAGTAGGGAGAAAGGATTTGGAAAATAAGGTTGGTGGGGGAAGGGATGGACAACAACGAGAATAAAGAAAGCTGAATGTCTGTTCCTTTTATTTTTTGGCAAAACAAAACCTCTATAGAAAGAAATGTAGATGAGGGGGCACTCAGCCATAGAAACTGAGTAATTATCTACTGTTACCTGCCTTATTATACCTCCAAATGTTTGCGAAAATTTCTATTGGGCCACCATCTGGACCTGGAGATTTATCAGCAAATTGTTGTGTTAACTTTTTTGTTCTTCTTTTTCAGTATGGGGGGTGGGAGGTGGAATAACTTTCTCTAATTCTTCCCTGCCATCCTCTGCTGAATAATTTAGCAGAATGTCTCCAAGAGAGCACTCCAATGCCTCTGAATGAGTAGATTCTAGGGGATGAACCCATATAAACTATTTCTTGAAAGTTTATTTATTTTTTCTCTCTCTCACTAGAGGATCTGGGGACACTTTGCCATCTGTTCCGAGGGCTTTGCTAATGTACCTATTTTCTCCTCTCTCCCCCCCCCCCTCTAAATTACTGGGCTTAATAATTTGCCTAATTGCTTATTGTTCCCCCCTACCTCTACTTATGTGTAATATACATTGCCTCATCCGCCTCTGCTCATCTACAATGGAGTGTTTTCCATCGAAGATGCTCTGCTATATTTTTATTACCATAGCTTGGAACGGCAAAGATCTCCACCCTCCATTCCCGCTGTAATAAATAATTCAGTAGCGTGTCATCAATAACGTTAGACTGGTTGCTTAGCTTGAATCACATCTGAGGATTGCAGGGAAGGTCATTGCTACCAGCTCGCCTATCTACTACAAAAGGGCCCAGTTGACTTTTTTAATAAGCATTCTAACTGGGGGTAGGGGTTAGGGTTAGAGGGAACGAGCAGCTAAATTGTTTCTCATGAGCATTACTTCCCAAGGCAAGCACCAGGATGGTCGCAGTACAGTTTTTCGGTGAGAAACATTTTTAAAATAAAATGATTGTGCACATGCAAATGGCTACTGCCATCAACCAAAATGGTGGCAACACTATCACCACCATTTTGGTTAAGGGTGGTGACTATTTTACACATACACAAAAGAGCCAGTTGCACATGTACAGTAATTTGTGGTTGTTGTTGCCGCCGAGAACTCGACAAAGCTATCCTGGTACTCGCTTCATCAAGGTATTTTGATGAAATATTGAGTAATCTGGGGATTGGAGGATAGGGGGGGAGGGTAGGGAGGTGGGGTGGCAGTGGTCTCTAAAGATAATCTAGTCTATCGAAGGTATCCTGTGTCTGACTTGTCTAACAGTGGGCATCTTTAGACATAACAAAGATCGGGTGTCAAAACCCCAGTCCCCTAAGCATGTGTTTGGCCGTTGTGTGTAAGCACCATAACAATTCCAGCACCAATTTGGACACCCATTGAACACACGATGTGAACACCATTGCATCACAAGGACAAAATGCATGTTTCGGCTGAACACATGTCCAACGTTGTGTCTAATGATGTTGCGTGGCATGTCAGCAGGTACAACATGGGGAATGAGGTGGCAGCACTTGCGTGCTGAGATTGGGTGGCGAGCAAAACACCAATGTCTTCCACAATGTGTGTCTAAGCAGTGCTACATGGTAAACACAGGGCCAAACCAGTGTTCATATCAAGGTCAAAACACACATTCAGACACCCGTTGACATTATATCTAAAGACACCCATAGAGTGTGTCCACCTAACATTCGAGGACTAGGATAGATTGGGGATTCTGCTGGTGTATCAATCACCCCACTGCACAGCTGACTCTCTGACTGCTCTAGCTGAGCTGTTCTAAGAGACCGTATTGAGATCTCCCAGACTTATTATTCTGGGTAATTTCAGCATACACGCTGAGGCTAGCCTTTCAGGGGCAGAGAAGGAGTTCATGGCCACCATGACAACCATGGGCCTATCCCAGAAAATATCTGACACATGAGGGTGGACATACGTTGGACCTTACGTTCTACCGTGACCTGAAAACAGAGGTTCTGTCTATTGGGTGTGTCATTACGACACCATTACCTTCAGAAGGCCCAGATCCCTGACCTTCTTTGCCCGTGTCAGGGTGGTGGACCAGTTAGTATGGTCCATCCCTAGAGACCAATGGATCAAATAGAACTCCAGAACTCTGGGGGATTTACCCACAAATCCATATACTTGAATTTGTTCAAGCCAGACAAATTCTTTGGCATTCTTCCTAATAATTCTGCGCTTTGTCCTCTCCCCATTCATGTTTAGATCACTTTTGCAAGTTATCTTACCTTCTTTTAAAAGATTGAGGCAAAGTAAATATTGAGCAGAGCTGTAGCAAGTACCCATTAAAATGGGTATATCTGTCAGAATTGTGGCATTCCTACTTGACCCAACCTGGTAACATTGGGCATGAATGGATACCTGATTAATGCCTGGCCGTCTACCTGAGTAGTGCTGAGATGAGAGCAAGTGTTCCTGTTCTTCAGGGAAACAGGAGCACTTGTGAATGTTCATCGGTACTTCCTTCTGGGAGTACTTGCGAGTGTTCATTGGTACTTCATCAGTCTCATGACTGTGCAGTTCCGCCATATTGGTGCCTGTCATTTTTCATCACTTTACAGCTTTTCTTTTTCTTTGTGTGTGTGTCATTTTCCGTCACTTTTTTGTCACTTTCCTGGACTTTCTGGAACTTTTTCTGACTTTTATGACAATTTGACTACCCTTTTATGTCACTTCTAAAGCAATTTCCAGAATTTCCCTAGTGCTTAGTTGGCACGTCTCCCCAGCCCCTGGGGGTCTGCATGTGGAGCACGTGGGACTTGGGATTTGTTCAACTTGTAAAAAATAACAAATGTCAACAAAGTGGGAAAGCCGATAAGTTTTCATGTTGCCGAAATGAAGGTGAATGACCTGTTTCAAATGGAAACAGCCTTCGCCGTCATTTGTCATTTCAGGTCTATATCCGAGTTAGTTATTTTCGTCCCAGTTCTTGGAGTTCTGGTATTGATTTTTTGACTTTGGTACCATTTTTCAGCTTTCTGTCCCAATTTTTTTCCAAGTTCTGGAATTGATTTGTTTACTGATTTTCAGTAAAATGTTAAATCAGCAAACCAGTCACAGGAATACTTGTTTTTTCAGAAAATTGGGTGTTCGGCTTGAGTACAAATTGGGTGCCTGATGGGCTACACAAAAATGTAGGTAATACCTGCAGGTAGCAAATGTGCTAAACATTTTATCCCTATATTTAGCAATTCAGCCTTCTTTTTAACTCCTGAAACTATGGGTGAAAATATACGTGAAGCTGGCCCAGTTAGGTCCAGTTCAGCCCAGGGTGATGTCAGGAACACAGCTGAGTGGCTGAACATTGCTATCCGCCCTCCCTCCCTCCCTGGCTGGGGGATGCCATGGGAACTCGCTTACCTGGCTGGGGTAAACCCTTCCCTCCCCAGGATGGGATCGACATCACCACTGATGTCTGTTACCACCCTTTGTCTCCTTCAGTACTAAGTAAGCAGTGGACCCACAGTTCTGTTTGTCCTCCATTTGCTTCTAACATACGAGAGATTTGTTTCTAACGTCTCGTACCTGTAGAACTCCTTCCTGCTGTTTCTAACATCCCTTGTTCGATGCTTACAAGATATTTTATGCCTCCACATTTCTGATTTTGTCTCATCATTCTTGTGCTATTCCTATATCATCATCCTTAATCATTCTTTCCAATTCCTGCATTTTTGGCTTTTAGTTTATTAGAAGAATCCTTGTGCATCCATGTCTAGTTGCAGAGAAGGCTTTCCCCCCCTTCTCATCTGAAGTGATTCTCTATCATCTCTTCCCTACCCCCTTTTTTCTATTTCTCTTACTATTCCCCCCTCCCCCTCAACTCCACTTTCTGTTGTCCCCGTTTGCCTTCATTATTCTTTTGGGGGGCATGAATAATTTATTTTTGTCAGTCGTGATTATGATAGAACATGCTTTTTCTTGTACGTTGCTCTCAGCCCTCTTTGCGGATATAACAATTTCTACACCCAAGTGTTTGGGTAACTCTGAATGATGTCATTGGGTATGCTTAATTATTTATTCTGGCTACAGCATTTTAATAAAACAATGCAGGTAGCGTTTTCAATAGAGACTTAGAAACTGTTATGTTTGACTTTTAAACTGGCTGGAGTTTGCTTTTCTTTTAGTTGAGGAGAACTTATATTGATCTGGAGTTTTTTATGTTCTTGGCAATTCTCTCAATTGGGTCCATGGTAGAGTTGAAACACAGTGAGCATCATATTAAATTATTTCATCACTTGGAGTTGAATCCAACCAAGCAAATAATAAGTACGCTATATCCTTACCACATTCAGATATCCATTTTTATTTTCCTGGTCAGTTTTTCCAGGTTTTGGGGTTATTTTGCTTCAAAATAGAGCTGAAATGAATAACCACCATTATTCAATAACTGGACAGATCCACGGTATTCACTATGTTTTAGAAAAGTCATGATTCTAAGTGATATCCTGTTGGTGGATTATCAGGTTTAACTGGATTACTGATTTACCACAATACTGCATTCTACCATTTAATGCATTACCATTTGCTGATAATTCTTTTCCTATTTAATCCTTCTCCCACTCTAGGCAGGAGGACACAGAGGTCTACATGTTGCTCTTCTTTACTTCTGGTTCTAGTCATGTTCCTTTTATACTGGGCAAGCCCAGCAGAGGCTAATTAGGGCCTGGTGTGTGGAGACCTCATCAGGGTATCTGGCAGAGGAACATCATCTCCAGGACCCAGACAGGACCCTGAGCCTGGCCCATGTGGTGGTACAGTGAAGCTGATCACCTCCAAAGTCACAGGTTCGGATTTGGGTGCTGACATCATTGGGTATTTTCAGGCGTTACGTGGTCAATTCCCTGTGGTGGCTTGGACCACGTAACATCTGTTGGGGGGAATGGATGTTCCCCCCAGATGTTACCATGGTGGGGAATCACATTCACCATGCGAGCGGCAGAATCGGCGGGACCGGAGGCCGTCACGTGGTGAAGGCAATTCCCCACCGTGGTGACCCCCGCCGTCTTGTCTGGATGGCGGACATGGCCCGGAATCCCTGCAGGGATTCCGGCTCGTGGCCATAGCGGGCAAGCGCTGCGGCGGCATTGGCCATGGCGGCCGCCCATCTCCCCAGAGGGCGGGCAGCGAGTAGTGTGGAGGGGGTGGGGCCGTGCGGCCGCACGTTGCACCGCATGGCCCTGCCCCCTCCCCGATTCCCCACCAGGATCCCCCGGCACATCTGTTAGGGCATGACGGGTCATCCCGGCGGGGGATCAATTCATCGATTTCTGAAATGGGTCTGAAAATACCCATTAATATGGTAAATGTAAGGTGAATTGGTTCACTTTTGTGGTTTTATTTAGTAATCTGGTTTGTCAGTTAACTACCATGGTAATTAGCTGTTTAAATAACCATAAAATTAGCCAGAAAACCATATTTTAACAGTGGATATATATTTATTTTTTTTCTATTTGGTTCAGCTGTAGTTAGGACATTTAGTCCAAAAACTGAATTAAAACAAAATAAAATATTAAACCAGAAAACCCTGCAAAAATCAGAGTATCCAAAATAAAAGATCAGCTGCCTGATAAATAAACTTTGCTTTGGGTGCTGATATTTACTCAGATAGCTGGAAAAATGGGAATTATATTGATGAACACAAAAATGCCGATTTATTCCTTCTCTAGTCCAAGGGCACCCAAAGGAACAGGATTTTTGGCAGGGTGCTGCCGTGAATCATTGCAGAAATTGGTATTTAGTGGGGCTGACACCCTAGCTATGCCTGCTAAGACCTAATTGACTGCAGCAGAATGAGGCGTAGAAGTGAAAGGAATATTCAATATGAATATCATAATTGTCAATTTTAGCCACTTCAGTCCAGATCTACTAGACCCGATATTCACACTATCCTGACCTCATTGGTTCATTTGGTTTAGTTCATCTGCCCCAGTTCAGTTCATTTGGTTCATTCTGTTTGCACCGTGCACTGCCAGTACACCAACTAACTGATCCCAACAAGTTAAAGGAACTGGATGAAGTCTGGCCAACAGGATT
This sequence comes from Sphenodon punctatus, assembly GCA_003113815.1. NCBI lineage: Eukaryota > Metazoa > Chordata > Lepidosauria > Sphenodontia > Sphenodontidae > Sphenodon > Sphenodon punctatus. The sequence goes on from QEPC01001247.1 coordinate 2,077,560, forward strand.
ACCCCAAAGAAAGTGTTCAGTGTAGATACTGAGGCCACATTCACATCTGCGACAGTGAGATCCATGAGAGAAGGTGTGTCAGCGGGGAGGAGCCAGAGAGCAGAAAAAGAGCTGGTGCAAACGGGGATGTGCCACGGCTTCCCTCGCACAGGTCAGGGAGCCAAATCCTGCCCTGACATGCGCGAGGGAAGCCATGGCACATCGCCGTTCGCACCAGCTCTTCTTCTGTTCTCCGGCTCCTCACCACTGCCGCGTCTTCACTCACGAATCTCTCTGCCACCGCCGCAGATGTGAATGCAGCCTGATTGGATATTGAGCTATGAGAATATCATCCGGCAATACAGAACCACCATTCATTTCACCACTAAGCGGGAGCTTTTATAAAGCTGAACTTTTAGTTCATCTGGGAGATCACCAGGAAAACCTCCATTACCGAGGAGGTGGCTGAAAGTCCAGAGGTTGAAAATCTAGATGGGGTGATGGAAGCAATGGTGATTGTTGGTGGAGTATTTGGCAGAGGGAAGTGCAAGTGAGGAAGGGCCAGGTCACATATCCCGGGAAGGCACACACACAGAGAGTGGAGGTTGTCTCAGCAGTACTCCATGCCACAAGGCCCCCCATCATGTCCAGTACTCACCCCTCAGGGAAGGGGGTGAGCCCCAGCTCCTCACAGTACATGCAGCAGTCACCAGCGGTCACGACATAGCCAAAGCTCAGCATTCCAAAGGTCAGGCACTGATAGGCATCCGGCTGGGTGGGCAAGGAGCACAGGCAGCACTGAACAATGGGCGAACGCCACAGGTCGCAAAGGGCCATGCCTTCCCGGGTGGTCCAGGCTCGGACAGAGCCCCCAGAGCCCCCGAGCGGGACCTCGGGCTGAGCTGCAGCTCCCATGGTGCAGCTCTCGGAGGGTCTGAGCTGCAGCAGCCATTGGGGCAGCATGGGATGTGTGGCTGGGGGGCCGGACAGGCAGACAGGGGATGCCAAGGCCAATGGATAATGGCAAGATGGGAACAATGGGGCCACTGTGGAGGGATGCGAAGGGAGTGGGAAGTGCACAGCTGCCAGCATGCAAGGCCCAACAGCCCCCCGCATACACACTTGCAAAAGGAGATAGAAACGAAAGCAGTAAGCACACGCACGCACAGGGAGAAGCTGCATCCAGGGGGCCAAGGCACCAGGCCTGGGTGCTGCACAGGGTTCCCCCTATGAGGGACCAAAGCCAGCACTGGAGGGAGTGAAGTAGGGCCCCAGGGCACACACACACCCTCGCCACCACCACCGGCCGACACCCCATGCAGGAGATGGTGTTCCCAGCCTGTCTCTTATACACATCTAGATGTGTATAAGAGACAGCCCTCATGCGCCTGGCAGAGCAGCTGGAGACCCTGAGGACCGAAATGAGGGAACCCATTCCCATGCCACAGTGGGTCACCATCATTGTGTGGGCCTTGGCCACCCCGGACTCTTTCCTGTCCATTGCCCAGCACTTTGGGGTGGGGCTCACAACTGTGGCGTGCCTGGTGCGGGACTTCTGTGAGGCTGTGGAGGGGATGCTCATGGAGCGCGTTATCCAGCTGGTTGATCAGGACACCATTATGGCGGGTTTCCGGGACCTGGGCTTCCCCAATTGCATGGGGGAGATAGATGGCACCATATAGCGATCCTGCGGCCCCCAGACAACGATGCGGCTGAGTACATAAACCGGCATAGGTACCACTCGCTCCAGCTCCAGGGCCTGGTGGACCATCAGTGGTGATTTATGGACATATTCACCGGGCACCATTGGTGACCCGGCATATCCCCTGAAGCGATGGCTATTGAAGGCATTCCCAGTGGCCGTCACCCCAGCTCAGCAGCATGGTCGAGAGGTCCTTCGGTGCCCTTAAGCAGCATTGGTGATGTCTAACCGGCCAGCTGGAGTATACGGTGGAGACCTCCTCCCTTGTCATCAGAGCATGCTGTGTCCTCCACAACATATGCGAGTCCAACGGGGCTGCTCTGGAGAACCCCTCCTCCCGCCGCCTGCCTGGCCTGGTGCCACTGTATGCTGACGTGCCCAACATCCGCGAGTACCACTATGTCAAGTGCATCAGGGCAGTGCTGGCTCATCACGTCGAGCACCTGGCCCGTACCTAAGGCCCTTGTTGCCTGGACCCTCCCAAATGGAACTGCACCATGACCGCAGCCACACCGATGCTGCTGTAACCCTGTACCTGCATGAAATAAAGCACTCAGACAGGTTTAATTGTGACACCGACAATTTATTGTGCTCCCCCATTCCTGCCCAATATCCCGGTACACCTGTGTGCCCTTGTGCCCATCCCTCCTCCCAC
>QEPC01001247.1:2088745-2098817 GCA_003113815.1 Sphenodon punctatus
TTAGGGGAGCAGGGAAGGCGTGGAAGGGCGAGAGAGGGGACAGAGGAGAGCGAAGTGCACGGGCTGGAGTATGGAGGGCGATAAGTGCAGAGAGGTAGGGGGGAGCAAGGTTGTGAAGGGGGGAGCAAGGTTGTGAAAATTCCATGCCAAAGTCAAGCATATTTGTGGTGCAACAGATTTAGACCCTTCAGGTGCACATGAATGAAGACTGATGTACCCTACAAAGAGTTGTAGATTTTATATTTACATAAGTATCATGAAATGCAATCTGGAGAAGACAAAGCAGTGAAGCACTCCAGTTTGAAATAAAACTGGATGAAACTTATACCCACAATACCAAGTTTGGGCAGACAACTAATTGAAATACTGGGTATTGTCATTTTCTATTTGAACAACCAATTTTGATAAGGATAAAATGAAAATTCAGTACCAAAAGTCGATAAATAGGTACTGGAAGTCAATTAATTGGTAAACTGAATTGCCTGTTGGACACTAATTAATAGCGGATTAGTACCCAACATTACTGGGTCAGATTGGGTACTGTTATTTCTATTACCCAGTTTTTGTGTGCACTCATTTCAGGTCTATTCGTGGCCAAATTTCAGCATTTCAAATTCTGACACTGGAGATTTTATTACTCTTGTGAATGTAGGTATGAATTACTTCCTAGAATCAGAGAACTTTAGGGTTGGAAGGGACCTCAATAGGAGTGTGCAATTTCATATCATTTAAGTAATTACAAAAAGAAAAGAAGCCCCATTCATTTTTGTAACTACGGTAATGAAAACGAATGAATCAGCGAACAACATTCATTTGATTTTTTTTCTTTTTTCTTTTTCTTTTCATTTATTTTATTAAAAATAATTGAAACATTTTTTAAAAAATTACCGCACATGTGCAAATGGCTTCTGGGGCTGTACTGTTCATGTTCGCCCTTTCCCCAAATAGTGCTGACATTGCCAGTGTCATTTTGGAAAAGGAACCCCCAAAACAAATGGGTAAAATGATTAAAGGAAAGATGTGCCTTTCGCACACCCCTAGACATCAAGAGTAATATATTCCAAGCACAATTGCAATTTGTGCCAAACAGCAACCCAAAGGATATCTTTTCATTGGGAGATATTCTGGACATTTTTAAACATAACGTTGATTGGGTGTCAAGTGGCCCCAGCATGTGTCTGAGCTGCATAGCGTGTAAGCAACATAATTATTTGAGCATCATTTTGTCCACATGCTCGACTCCTGATAAACCTGGTATGTGAACATGATTTCACTGCTATGTCAACTCATGTGTTCCCCGAAAACACGTCAGGAGCATTATGTTTAAAGATATTGAGTGGCGTGTTTGCATCAACTTCTGGTTATTGGATTAATAGAGTACTGTGTTTTCTGGAGGGGACTTGGGTCTGCTCTGGCTGTCTCCTTCTTTTCCAACTTTATCCTCATTGGCCGCAATCCCAAGTGGGATCTGCATAGGATCTGTGCGGGATCATTGTCCTATGATTAAATTCTGGGGTTTCTTTAATCATCCACTTCTCTATGGACAACATTGCTAATGCATTTAGTCTTGCCTCTGACATTGTGTTTCTGAGGAAAGTTTTTATTCTCTGGATAACTCAGATTCTACTGTTGTCATCAGAGTAGTCACAACAATTTGCAGAAACTTTAATGTGGGAGCATCCTTCATTTTTCTAAATTTTTCTCTCTCATACAAGATGGAAAGCTCTGTCCTAAGTCCTCTGATGTGCTTCAAACAAAGTCTCCGGTAATAATATTGCACTCACCAGGTGCTTAGTGAATGTAAAATGTTCTCTGTAATGTGAAATGATGATGTTGCATACTTCAACTGCAACTTGATCCAAGGTGTCTATGGTTCTGCCTCTGGGGAGCCGAGATTGTTTTGGTAATTCGGAGCGTAGGCCTTTAATGGAGTCTCTGAGTCTATTGATGCTCCTAATAAAATCTGATGTAGATCTCTGAATTGCTACAGAGTCAATGCCTCTTTGCTGGAGTTCACTAAACAGGATATCCACATGAGTCATTATTCTGTGGAACAGAAACAAGAAAAACAGGAACTACCCATCTTCTTCCAGCATCTGAATAAATCCCCTGGCCTCACAAACAGCACTGGTATCGTAATTCCAAGATCTTATTTCCTGGAAACATTCTATGAGAGCCTCTCTATGCTCAAAGACCACATTCACCATTCAGATGTTGAAGTTCCATAGCATTGCAACTGCTCTGGGGAGCCTTCTTTTTACCACTGTGTTCAGAACTTCAGTCCTTTTTGGAGAACGTGAAAAGAAAGATGGGAAGCCAGACAGATCTGCAAAAAAAACCTTCACTGCCTTCCTTTGGGACACTGCTTGCTGCATTACCAAGTTTAATAGATGGACATAACAATGAACATAATGGGCATTTGGGTATTTATCCCGAATCTTCTTTTGGACTCCCCCATGCTGACCACACATCATGATCGCGCCATCATAACTTTTTGAAATTAGTTTCTGCTTGTCCACATCCTCTGTAAAAACAGCATCTAGTTGTTGAAGTAAAGCTGCAGCAACTGTTTTGGCATGAGAGTCTGGCAGCTGTGTGAATCCATAGAAGCGTTCAACAGTTGAGACATTGCCATCAGTGTACCTGTAAATCAGTACACTTTGGGTGTGTGTAGACACATCTGTGGTGTCACCAGCCTGGATGGCCACACATTCAGAATTTTTTAACTGCTGAATAATAAAATCCCTAGCCACTGTAAGCATACAGTCAAACAGTTCATTCTGAATGGTTTTTGAAAGACCACCTGAAGAGGGTTGCACTCTACAAGTGCTTTTCCATTGCAGAATCAATGGTAGCCACCAAGTTGACCAGGCCCCAAAACACCCCTGGATTCAAAGATTCCTCTGTTTCATCATGCCCTCGAAGTGCTAACTCAAAAGCTCCACAAAACCTTATACACAAGATTATTTTCCCAAGTATGTACCTATTGTGTTCAACTTCCTGGTTATGCTTTCTTATAGACTTCACCTATTTGTTCTGCGATGTTTGTGGTGTCCAGCAATGCCAACTTTAGGCAGCTCTCAATATGAGTTTTGCATTCTTCATGCTTCTTGGCCTTTTCACTGAGATGCGTCATGTCTGCCACTCCTTTCTGTGTCCATGGCTTTTCACCCCCAAACATTAAACAGGGAAAGTAGAACAATGCATTTCTGGTAGCATAGCCACATAGCCAGTCCTTTCGCTCGATCCATGCTCTGCTAAACCTCTTTGTATAGTTTTTGCCTTTCTCATGTGCAGCTTGCTCGATATATAGATCAGAATGATCAGGTCGCAGCTCCTTCACATGACATTTGTCAGCCATATCCAGTCTTGAAAATGGGGTTTTGAGGAGTGCATCTATGGTGTTCATTTTCAGTAGCTGTCCTCTCTGCTTTTGTCCTGTAAAATAAATATTTACATCACAAGTCCAGAAATGGTACAATGCAGAGAGCTCCAAGGGGCCACATCAAAGCATTAATGAACCAAGCAATAAAATCAATGGGGGCTCAAGGAAGACAGTACAAAAAATATCTAGCAACAGCTTTCTTTTACAGCAAGCTTCGGGGGGCGGGGGGGAATGTCACCTTTTAAAGTCAATAAGACACCCCAGTGCAATACTTAGACTGGAGGACTGGGGGTATGGTAGTTGGGTAATTTTATTGCATATTTTTTAGAAAACTGGATTTTATAGGTTTATAGTTATTTTTTTTTATATTTGGATGTGTTTTTCTATATTTTATTGGTTGTTAGCCACTCTGGGTCACTGTGGTGATGGGAGTGAGTTATCAACTGTAAGAAATAGATACAAATAAATAAGGCGACCAGATTTTTTAAGTTTACATCAGCTTTGGAAAAACTAAACAGAAGAAAAAAACACACAGGCAGTAGGGATGTGCAAACACTGGGGGGGGGGGGGTTCGGTGTTCAGCCTGTTCAGGGTTCGCCCCCTCGGAACCATTTGGGTTCGGACTGTTTGGCCCGAACCTGTTCAGTTTCACCAAACCCATTCGAAGGGGGCAGGGGAACCCGGTTTTCACTCCCCCCTCCAGGCTGCATGGGTGGAAGGGGTGCCAGGGCTCACCTCCCACCACCACCCTGACCAGCCTGGTAATTAAAAAAAACACAAAAAAAACACAACCCCCCACCCAGGGATCACCCAACCTGGTGGTGTTGGGGCTCCGGCCCTGGGTCTGGCAGCGGAGGTGGGTCCAGTTTCAGCAGTGGTATGGAGCACTTCAGGCCTCTTCTAGGCCTTCCAGGAACTGAGGGAGGGGACGGAAGCCTTCCATCACTTCCTGGAAGGCCTAGAAGAGGTCGGAAGCACTCCAGAGTAGGGATGTGCGAACACCGGGGGGGTGCGGAGTTTGCCCCCACCCTCGAGGTGTTTGTGCCATTCCATAACACCCCAAACCTAAACTGCCCCTCGCCCAAACCGACCAAACAAAGTTTGGGTTTCGAACTTGTTCGATCAGGGGCCGGGAGACTGGGGGGAACCTAGTTTTCCCTCCCACCTCCAGGCTGCTCGGGTGGAATGGGTGCTGGGGATCACCTCTCCCACACCTTGCCGGAAGCCCTCCTTCAGTTCCCGTAATGCCTTGAAGAGGCCTGAAGCACTCTGGAGTGCCGATGGAGCTGGATCCACCGTCGCTGCCACTGCCACTGCCAGACCTGGGGCCAGAGCCCCAGCACCACCAGGTAGGTCAATCCCTGGGGTGGGTTTTTTTGTTTTTGTTTTAAAAACATTTTGCAGGCTAGGCGAGGGGGAGGTGAGTCCCAGTGCCCCTTCCACCCTTGCAGCCTGGAGGGGGAGGGGAAACCAGGTTTACCCCTGTCCCCCGCCCCCTGCCCAAACAGATTTGAAACCCAAACTTTTTTGACCAGTTTGGGCAGGGGGCAGTTTAGGTTCGGGGTGTTAGGAAACGACCCAAACATCCTGAGTTTGGGCTGAACACCGAACCCTGTTCGCACATCCCTACTCTGGAGCACCGCCGGACCCAGAGACAGACCCACTGCTACTGCCGCTGCTGGACCCAGGCACAGAGCACCACCAGGTAGGTGGTGGGTTTCTGGTTTTTAAAAAAAAAAAATTAACAGGCTGGGTGCGGGGGGAGGTGAGCTCCAGTGTCCCTTCCACCCATGCAGCCTGGAGGGGGAGGGAAAACTCGCTTCCCCCCTTTCCCCCACCCGAACGGGTTCAAAACCCAAACTTTGTTTGTCCGATTTGGGCGGGGGGCAATTTGGATTTGGGGCATTCACGAACAGCCTGAACACCCTGAGTTTGGGCTGAACACTAAACCCACGAACTCTGTTTGCACATCCCTAACAGGCAGCAAGATACCCTCAGAGCATGCTAAGCGAGGAAGATTGAAATGCATCCTTGCAAGATTAGTTCCACTAAACCACATTTAAACCCCAAAAGACAAGATCTTTTAACATCAGATTAAGGATTGAAATGCAAACCTAGTAAAGCAGGCTAGTAAAGCAGGAACCAAAATTTCGTTCATATCAAGCTTAACATAAATAATTCATAATTAGTACTCCAATACCAGTACTCCAATACCAATTTGAACTTTTAGCAGCACCCCAGGCTACTAAAGCAGAAAGCACCCAAAATCCCAGTAGTCCAGCAGCACCCCAGGCTAGTAAAGCAGAAATCTCCCAAACTCCCAGTAGTCCGGTACCAGTTTGAACTTTTAGCAGCACCCCAGACTGAGGCCACAAAGCACCTTAGTAGACTGTCACTTTACTGTAGACTGTAGAAGGAGGAAAACCTGCCACCACAGTGCCTGGGCCCTGGAGTCATCCGAACTGGAGCTACAGCAACCCTGCTGCCCATTGGTGCCATGTCACATCATGTGCTGGTGGGGGCCGGGGTGGGGGGAGGCGACTCAGGCAAGGCTGTTAGCTGCCTGGGCTGGGCTATTTGTTTTGCAAATTACATTGTAATTCAAATTGCTTAGCACTGCATGCAGTAGCCGCCAGTTCAGGCTGCTGCAGCCACACCCTGACCCAGTATGCTAAATGACATTGGCTTAATGGCTTCCTTCATTCCCTGAGGCCTGGGAAGCCAGGCTGGCTCAGCTGGTTCTGGATGAGTATCTCCCAGTTGGAGTCCATCCAAGTTCTCCCTGCTCCAGTGCAGTCACTCACTGACACGCACATGCAGATTCTCCCCATCCCTCCCCAGTTCCCACCACAGTGTGCAGTCGCACCTAGGCCCCCCACTTTTTTTAATGGCCAGAGATTGACCAGGGTGATGGCTATATCGCCCAAAAATGATTGGTTTTTTTGCTAGAGGATTCCTAAAGGAATTCCTAAAGGAATCCTCAAGCGCCTCCTCCCTGTTCGCCCCCAAAATACAAGTGAGTATGTGTGAGAGAGAAAGAAACAGGGCACTAAGCCCATTGCCCTCTCGCACATGCTCACTTGCCTTGCCAAGACTTCTCTCAGTCTCCCTCCTCCCCATGTGGGATTCATACCTGCACTCTCTGGGACTCCAACTGTGCACGTGTCATCTCTGGTCCTCTGGCTTGTTTCTCCATCTCTTTGCCACTGCCTTGGTCACTTGCTCGCTCCACTCTGCTCCCTCCCCATGGCACCACGTGTGTTGGACTGGGAGGAGCTGACATTGCTGGGAGCGCCTTCCTGCAGCTGCCTGTCCTGCCCACCGTGCCTAATAGTTGCGTGTGCATGCGCAGCCAGCAACAATGCACACAGTAATCCAGATCGGCTCTGCAAGCAAAGCCAAGTCATTGGAGCAAGTCTGTTCTAGGTGGCTCATGGTGCTTCTGTGCATGCGCACTGCAGAGTGAGTGATGCATGGTGAAAACAGGCAGGGGAGTCCTTCTTCTATCTTGGCGCCGGCGACAGGACAGAGACAGGATTCAGAAGCGTAGCAGCAGCCAGCCAGCCACACAGATCTGGTCAGTGATAGCAGAGACATGGAGCCAAGCCCTCCCCCCACCCCCAGGAAAAGTTGGTCACCCCCCAAAAAAATTGGGGATTTGTTTTTTTCTCCTACTAATAGTGACAGCAGCAGCAGCCCAGGCAGGGTTGAACTAAGAACCACCACTGGTTGCGCACGGGTTGCACACGGCACAATGTTCTCTATAGATATGCGTATGGTTTTCATGCATGTGCGCATGCACGAGGCATGGGATTGACCCCATTGTTTGAAGCAGAAGCATTATTTCACTCAAAGTGAACAACGTAAATAAAGGTGCCAGTTGAAAGGGAGTCGTAGGCTGGGTTTTTCATTTGTATACTATGAAAGCACTCCTGAAATTAAGTCCCACTGAAATGCTATTTGCATTTCCCTCACAGCATTAGCCTCTGCAACGGAAATTAGAACCTACTGCAGAAGACAAAGCACAGAAGAAAGTGTTTTCACAGCTACTTAGAAATCCCATCCTTCGGAGGGTGCACCTGCGTTCTGAGGAAAGGTAGGAAGGGAAACACACGTTGTCTCTGTAATTGGGTGCATGTCTAAACATAAGACACATTTGAAGACAGGGAGAAAGAAAGGCAACCAATGTCATGTCTATATCCCAACACCGTTAGAGGCACGTTTTAACATTATGTTTAAAGATGCCCTTTGCTTCATTTGTTTCTTAGCAATGGCAAGTTTGCTTCGATTTATGCATTCTGTGCAATTCAGTTGGAATTTAAATTTAAATTTTGTTCTTGGCAAATGTGCTACTTCATTAAAAGTGACAGTCATCCGTAATGAAATTCAAAATCAAATTACAAAATATCTATTTCATTGAGAAAATCAATTATACCCTATTCAACCAATCCTTCTTAATTTTTATCTCAGCAGAACCAGTCAAAGGATGGTAACATACAAGGTGCTGGCCTGGTTCACTGAGCTTGGGCCAGCACCAAACCTGCACATCTGTTCTGGTCCAGACCCCAGCAGGGTTGGAAGCTGGGTCAGATACATGGGCCCAATTTGTTGACATAAGCCCACAGTCCAGCCCTTCTAGCCAGAGGTGGGCCAGAGCTGGGAAAACCAGGCAGGTGTCTGCTTTTGTACCCGCCCAGCCCGGCATGGGTGGGGGTTGCCATGGCATCCAGCCATGTCTGCCCATCATGGTGGGGGGTGGGGCACTGGCCGCATCATGGGGCAAAGCCACCCAGCCACGCATCACTGCTCATGCCCCCCCACCCCCTTCCCAGCTGGGTCAGACTAGGTGAATGTTTGGTTCTGTCCCTGAACCTGAACCGGCCAGGGATGGTGGGATTGACCATCCCACTCCAAGACATGCTGCTGCAGCATGTTTTTGTACAATGTCTACTACGATACTATGCCTACTGCAACTAGTTGCATTCAGGATAAAAAAAATTCCTTGCGACTTGTCTCCAACATGAAATTAGTTATCTCAATGTGACTTTTTTTTTTTTTTAAACTGCCAATTCCTTCTACCGTGTAGACTGAGTAAATTCCCTTTTGTTCTTTCATTGCTGCGAATTCTATTAAGTAAAATCATTCATGCGGTCATCAGTGGGTTATGAGGGAAAATGCATTTAAAGTACAACGAGGGATTAAATTAAAATAGAAAGCTAAAGAAAAGGCAATTAAAAAAAGAGAAATATTAAAAAAAAAACACCAGAACTTTCACCCATATTTAGTAATACATGTGGGGAAAAAAACTTTTTATCATCATTATTTGTATAATAACATTTGAGAGCCCAGGTGAGATGAAAGGTTCATCCTTGGAGCTGGTAAATACAGGCAGCCTGATAGTAAATTCTGCGTACTGTGTGAAAGGTTGCACGTTAGAGCTAAAAAGAGTACCTGCAAAAATGAGTATACCTGACAAATTTCTGGTCCCCAAATAGACCCGACAACATCAGGTAGCCAGGTACCGATCAGTACCTGATTTCAACACTGTTCAAGTATCCAATGTCCCAGAATTTTGACTTCTTGTACTGATATCTTTTGCTTCTGACACCTATTCTTTTATTTTCTGTCCAGAAAGTAGACTTCCAGTTACAGAAAGTCAACTTCCAGTCCAATTTTTTGACTCCTGGTAGCAATTTTTAAAACTTTGTGTCCCAATATTTTGGTTTTCCATACCGATTGGTAATCAGAAAATTAAAAGATTGCTAATGGAAATTACCAATTTGCGGGGTATGCCAATCAGCAATTGAGTTCCATCGAGTACCTGACACTGTACTAAAAAATGCAGGTATTTCCCATTAGTAGCAAATCAGCTACCCATTTCAACTCTAGTGCACATGCAGTATGCATGCAAAGCCTGCATCTATAATGCAGCATGCATGCAACCTGACCACTTAACCATGAGTTAAAGATCAGGTCGTAGAACTGGATCAGAACTAGAAAATCAGACTGGAACCTAACCCATAATTTTGTCCTTGCAAATGTTAGCATTATTTATCATTTATATAGCAATACCAAGTGAACCCAGTGCTTTACAGTCACAGATTATCAGAGACAAGTGGCCCCCCTGATTGGGGGGGTTCGCCCTCCTATAACTCAGCAGGTCTGGAGTCTAGGGGTGATATTGGATGCGGATTTCCTCCTGGAGTGGCAGGTGGAGGCAGTCACAAAGGCTGCTTTCCGCTAGTTGCACCTGGTGCGGAGGTTGCGTCCATTCGTCTGAGCGTCTCTGGTCCCCCTCATCCATGCCTTTGTCACCTCGAGGATGGACTACTGCAATGCGCTCTACGTGGGGCTTCCCTTGTTCCTGGTTCAAAGGCTGCAGCTAGTGCAGAATGCGTCGGCCCGGCTTCTTTCGGGGACGCGTCATCGGGAACACATTACACCTGTGCTCCGGACTCTGTACTGGTTGCCAATACCATGTCAAGCTAGCTTCAAGGTTTTGGTGTTGATCTACAAGGCCCTTCACGGTCTGGGCCCCTCATACCTCAGGGACCGCCTCGCCCTCCGCACCCCAGAGCGGCTCCTTCAGTCTGCCGGGGGTGCCTTGCTGGAGGTCCCCCGCGTTAAGCGGGGGGCCACAATGGAGAGGGCATTCTCGGTGGCCGGGCCGCACCTTTGGAACTCCCT
>QEPC01001247.1:2098917-2111866 GCA_003113815.1 Sphenodon punctatus
TAATAATAATAATAATAATAATAATAATAATAATGAAAATCCCCATATGTTGGTCCAAGTACTGGACCAAGTACCGAGGACCTGGCTGATTCCTTGGTTACTCAGTACTTGGTAAAACCAAGTGCAATACTGAGATACTCAGTAAAAACCGAGTAATTTTGAATACCAAGTTTCAGCACTTGCTCTCACTTTGACTTACTTGGGCATCTGAGTCAGAGAACAGTGGTCCATCCAGTCCAGCATCCTGTCTCCAACAGTGGCCACATTTGGTTGCTTCAGAGAAGTTCAGACATGTCATAATGGAGTGATCCATTTCCTGCTATTCACCCCCAGCCCCTGGCAGCCCGACTTTGCATCCCTGGACATTCTACCTCTTTCACAGTTGACTTGAAACATCCTTCAGACTTGTATGAAATTCTGAAGGATTATATAGAATGTCGTGCCAAAGTATTGAGACTAGTGGTACTTTCATACGTGACAGCCTTGTTGTCATCCCACACATGGGTGGGGAGGGCTACCCCCCACCAGGGCATATCTAGCGGTGGGAACAGACATCCCCTCAGCCTGCCCCATTCCCACCCAGTTCTGGCTCAGCTGGGGGGCTTCTGGGCACGCACTTTACCCGCTTCATTCTGGGCCCACATTTTCGGCTTGGCCACTACCCCCACCGGGGTTTGTTCACATCTGGTGGGCCCGGAACAAATGTAATTCTGTGACGGTGGCCCATCTGGGCCAAAGGAGGCCCTAGTGGGCCAGCATCACATTTGATAACGTCAAAAGTAGTCCAGATGGTCTCTTTTATTGGACCGACTTCTGTTGGTGAGAGAGTGTGTGAGCTTTTCAGCCACACTGAAACAATTGGGAAGGGGTAGGTATGACACATCGCCCCAGTCACCTAACCAGGCGGGAAAAAACCCAGGGGAAGAAGAAGCTAAAATGGACCCCCTCCCACCTCCCCATTCCTTCTTTGCAGTGCCAGGGAAGACACATTCCCCCAAGGGAATGTGGGTCCGCAGGCTACCACCTCTTCCAATCAGAATTATTTATTTACTTATTGATTTAAATTTATGTTCAAAAATACTTGTCCTTTCAATTTCACCCCTGTGTTTGGGGCTCAAGAGAAGTCCTCTCCTTAGTTTCAGCCCACCACAACACTACAGGGGGGGGGGGGCATAGCTCAAGTCGTAAGAGAGCATGCTTCACATGTGTAAGGTCCCGGGTTCAATCCCCAGCATCTTCACTTCAGGATTCCTGGTAGCACAGCTGAGGGAGGCCCCCGCTGGGGGCCTGGAGGAGCCTCAGGTAGCACACCAGGATAGCCTCTGCCAAAGACCCTGGAAGAGTTGGATTTGGACCCAACTATGAAACCCTTGCCACTGTGTCAGGTTGTGGCAATACTGGGCTAAGATAGACCATTGGTCTGACTCAGTTAGGCAGTGTAGTTAGTTAGTAGTAGTAGTACCCAAACTAAGGAAGGGGCTGTCCCCTTTGCCTTTCTCCTTCTCATCAGCATTTTACTTTCCAGAAGGCTGAGAAACCCAAGAAAGTCATTGTCATTTTGGGTAGGGGTGTCTGTGTGCAGGAGGTCAGTGGGAAGTGATTGGGGAGGTCTGTGGGGAGGTACAATGTCATCCTTATTCTAATCTGGACCATTACTACAATTCTGCAATTCAGTGATTTTTCCCCCCACCGACCTTGTTATAAGAGAGCAACATAATCAAGAACATCTTAATTGGAGCTGAAATGACTGCTCAATTTATTGCCTGTGGGTAATACTCAAAATTTCATCTATCACATCAGGTGGCAGGCTACCTGATTGTCAATCAGGCACATGATTAGCCCCCACCACCCCAAATATTGGTAAATCAGTACAAGAAAATAGCAAAAAGCGGGTCAGAAACTCCAATAATTGGTACTTGATGTTGGTATTTCAGGACCGGAAGTCAGTAAATTGGAACATAAGGTAAGCTTTCGGGTACTCATCCGGTACTGATCAGGAAATAATCAAGTCTTTGTTTCATTTCATTGAAGATTTTTGAGACGAGGCTGGATAAGCAAACATCTGGGATAGTTTAGGTATAGCCAATCAAGAAGAAGAAGAAGAAGAAGAAGAAGAAGAAAAAGAAAGTTGTCAATTTATGCAGGTGCCAAAGGGCTTCTGTGGCTGTTTCGCGCATGCACAACCAGCTCCCGGGGCTGTTTCATTCATGCGCAAAATGGCACTCCCCATATTAAAATCCGGTCTGTCTCTAGCTCACGTTCAGCTCTGTCCCAATGAGCAGGCCTCTCTTTTCTTCTTGCCTTTTCTTCTGGAGGCCTGGTGGCTCCCTACTATAATCGATTCTCATTCTTTTACTGCGGAGCTTTAAAAAGAGACGGGGGAGTCATAAAAACTATCCTCCTCTCCAGATTCAATAGGCACCTAATAGAAAACAATTATCTAGAACAATAAAAAAAAAGACCCAATAAGGCTGGGACATTAATATTTGTATCAAAAGAATGTACGTTGTAATTGCAAAGTCTCGGGCAAGTGAACAGGACGGCGTGCTTGTTGCAAGCTCTTTGCATTCTCTGCGCGCCATCCATCAAGACTCTGAAAGCATCTTTTGACACAGTTGCTTTGCAAGCCCAGGTGGTAACAAAGAGAGAAGAGGTTTACTCAGTCCCAATGTACCCATGATACATCCTTAATAAAACAAAAGAGAACCTTCTGATAAAAATATCTCTCTGTTTTATAATGTAAAATACAAGCAATTTTATCAGCATTACCACTGATTGGTTCCCATTAGCCCCTTGCCTTCTAATAAAATTTATGATACCTTTCAAGAGCAGAATTTGAAAGAAGCTGAAGTGATTACACCCTGCTTAGATATCTCTACAGCATCTTTTCCAACAATAATGCGGTAATTTTATGCATGAAATAGCACAATTGGCATAAATAGTTATAATGCTGAGTGCTGTCTTAGGAAACCTGGCTGCTGGAAAATTAGAAAGAGCTTCACACTTTTGAAACAGGTAATTAGGATTTCTCTCCCGTGCGCGTGCGAGGCAGACTGGAGCTTCATTTTATATTTCATGTTTCATTAAAATATAGGTGTTAAAAAAGAAATGTTGAATTTAAAGCTGCACGCATTAGGAAAATGAAAGGTAAGGCGATGGCACTCAAGGTGTGCGACAATGGACCCTTTTGATAAGTTCTAATTTGAGCTCCAGGGAGAGTTTTAGCACTTTTTGACAGATAATAAAAGATTTTGCTGCTTCAAAGGGCCTGATATGAAAACAGCTGGTGACAGCAGGATGGGATTTATTGATGGAGAATCTCATGATCCTACAAACTAGTTATTATTCTCCATCATTTATATAGTACTTTAGCTGACACTAATATTTGGCAAAATGAATATTTCTGATAAATTTGCCTTATGCCTTTTTGGTTCTGATGAAATGGATAATAACTGCTATTGGTTTCTGTTTCATCACATATCTGTTTTGGATATTTTGTTCCAACTATTTTAGTATTTTGGTTCAGTTATTTCAGTCATTTCGGTATTTCGGTTACTTTGGTTTGGCACTGTACGTCCTATGGCATGTGCGCAATAATTGAATGAAGTAACCCAAATAACAAAATGACCAAAATAACCCTGTTAAATAAAGAAAATAACTGAAAAGAAACATTCAAATAGGTAGCATAATTATGATTAAATTATGATGATCAAAGATAAGCATAATTGTTTTGAGCGTGGATATTATTTATTCGGAGGAGTAACCGAAAATACAAATGATGTATTGACAATTCGTTTCACCCATATAAAATGTTTTTGGTGTTCAATTGTGTTTTACAATTCTTATCGTGTGAGTTAGGTCATTATTATTCCCATTTTACAGATGGAGAATCGAGGCTGAGACCTAGGGCCTTTTTACACAGGCACTCTAACACCAATAAAGTGGGTGTTACATTGTATTATGCATGGTACATAGAGGGCAACACTGCAGCCGTTCGGTTCGAAAACTGAGTTCGGGTTAGGGCGTTAGGCTCGGCAGAGTTCGGTTCAGCTGAACATTCAGAAATCGGTATCAATAACGGTATTGGTACCGATATCGATACAGATTTTAAGATTTTATTTTCGGTATCGGTATCATTTGACCCTGAGACACTTAAGTTTGTTTTTATGTCTTTTTATATTGTTAATGTTTGTTTTTTAAAAAGTTATTATAAAAGTTATATCTGCTACCAGCTGAGTTTACCCCTCTGTGCTGCTTCTGGCAGGTGGTAGAATCTCATTGTATGTTTGTATATACAGCTTCTCAGATCCGACCTGACAGCAGCAGCACATGTAGCGTATTAGCCCCAAGATGTGCCAGCAGGGTCTCAACTTGCAGACAGCCCCCCAGGAGGACTGCTGGGGATCACATCAATAATGGGGGACATTGGTGGCCCTGGAGGAACAGCATGTCTCCATAAATCAGGCCTGTGGAGTTTGGGGCTTGGTGATGGGCTCTGGCTGCTGCTGCATGCTGCCACTTCGCTGCCACAGCCCCTACTACTTCTGCCATGTGTCCCATTGCCCGTCTTATGGGCAGCAGACTGGCCTCTCCTACTTCCCTTCTCCATGTCTTCCAACCCAAACAATGCATATATATATATATAACTGCTATTAACTATTCTAAAACCTATGGAACTAAATATAATATCTAATAAATACAAAGGCCTAGTCCAACAAACACACTATAAAACTGAATCACATGGTTTCCTTCCCATGTTTATCTCTATCTAGCTGTATAACTAAGCTAACTCCTACATCTATCTATCTATCCATCCATCCATCCACCCACCCACAGGGATGGGGGGGAATGCAGACAGGTCACCTAAACCAACCTAATTCTACTCTAAATACATCCAAAAACAGAGGAAGGGAATCAGGGATGGAATATATAGTGGGAGGAGGGGGAGGATTCAATGGAGGGTAGGGAGAAAGAACACAGGGATGGGTAAAAAATAAAAATAATGTCTAAATCTATCGAATCTAATCTAAATAAATGATACTAAGGATGTAAATGTGTGGGATGGCTGAAATAGGAGAAAGATGGCAATGCATTGGGAGGTACACAAACTGCTAGGAGCCGGAGACTTCTGAAAACGCCTGCTGACAGGATCAGTGGCTAGCTCAGAAGGTGTTGGAAGGGGGAAGGGCAATGACTTTTGTTACTTGCTGTTTCCGCCTTACCACAAACCCCATTGGTTCTGTTTAGCCTAGCCCCTCCTTCCCCCATGTCCAATCACAGACTGCCAAGCCAGTGGTCTGAGGAGAAAAGGGATGGTGATTAGGTAGGCTGGCTGCTACTCCAAACCTCTCCACCCCTGGTGCCAGGAAGTCTGCTCCTCAGCTGCCTCCTCCTACCTGGGCCTTCCAGTCACGTTTTTCCCACCCGAACTCATCCAAACTCACCCAAACACAATCGAACTGTTCAGTCATTTTTGAGTTTGGCTCGAACGTTTGGTTCGGTTGCCTGAACGGGCCGAGTTCAGTCCAAACTCCGAACATTCAAACTGCGTTCGCACATCCCTAGTGGAGATGGGTGGAGGCGTCTGTGGAAACACCGCGGGTGGTGGGTGTAAGTGCGGGTGTACTCACGCGCAACACCCATCTACACTCACCACCCACCCACGGAGCAATCAGCATTGGAGTCCGTTGCTTCATGGGTGGGTGGAGATGGGTGTTGGGTGGGAGCACACACGCACCTATACCCACTGCCCATGGTGTTTACACAGACGCATTCACCCATCTCTATCCAGCGAACCTGGGTGGAGGTATCTCTTGTCAAAAGGGCCCATGTTGCAGGACTGCAGTGTTGCCTTGTACCATGTATAATAAAATATAACCCCAATTTTATCGGTGTTAGAGTGTCTGTGTAAAAAGGGCCATAGTGACTTGGCCAAGCCTAGCTAGTGAGTTTATAGCTAAGGCAGAATTTGAATCTGGGATTCTCAGAGGCAAATCCAACACCTTAGCTACTTGGCTATATTGGCTGTATCATACCTGGTGCTCTTTTGTGAAGAGGTGTGTTTAGTCCACTGTCGCAGCCACAACTCGCAAGTACTGGCTCCTCATGGTTTCCTTCCCTCTAGTTCACCTTCAAAACATCTTTGCCATTATTATTTCTATTTTACAGATGGAGAATGAGAGCTATTGACTTGCCCAAGCCAAGTCTTTGAGTTGGCCTTTCAGGTTTAACCTTTCAGAGGCTCCCAGCTCTGTCAGTCTGTGACCTGTGCCTAACCAGTTCCTGCTTCCTCCCAGACTTTCTTCCTTAGACTAATCCAACTAAGCGTACAGTTCAACTTTATAAAGCCTCTTGCTTTATCCTACTCAGGTCCAGCAAGTTATGTCCATAGCCAAGTGTGACTAAATCACTGACACACCAAAGCCTGCCCCCAGAGACACTTACCACAGCATTTGGAAAGAGTCAGAGGAAAGCAACAAAGGGCGTTTTTAGACAAGTGCTTCCCCCACTCGTTACCGACCCATCAACCATATGCAGGGCTTCATTGGTGTCCTATGCAGTCCTGCAACTTGCATGATGGGTGGGTAATGGGTGGGGAGGTACTTGTCTAAAAAGATCCTAAGATGACAGAGGGGTTGGAATACAAGCCATCGGAGGAAAGGCTGGAAGAATTGGCTATGTTTAGCCTAGAGAAAAGAAAGCTCAGTGGGCATGAAAGAAGTTTCAAATACTTAAAGGATGCCGCAAGAAAAGATGACAAATGTTTGTTCTCCACTGTCGCAGAAAGCAGAGCAAGAAGGAATGGGCTTAACTATCTGAAAGGCTTCCTTTCCCCTATGCAGGCAGCCCTCTTTGTGTATGACCAGACTGGCTGGCCTTTTTCCAAAATGGCACCGATGCTGTTGGCCCCATTTTGGGAAAAGGCTGTGCATGTGCAGAATGGCCCTGGTGACCATTTTGAGCATGCACAAATCAAGAGGAAAGGACTTAAGTATCTGAAAGACTTCCTTTCCCACCATGCTTCATTGAGATCCCTCTGGCTCGCAAAGAACATCATCTTGAAGGTTGCCATCTCTGCCCAGCTAGCTAGTTTGGGTGTCTTTAGACATAACCTCAATGGGTGTCTGAACTTATGTTTTGACCTTGATATGAACACCACTTTGGCCCTGTGTTCACCACGTGGCACTGCTTAGACACACAGACCATCTTCAGCCAAATCAGTGTTTTGCTCGACACCTGATACCAGCGTGCAAGCACTGCACCCTCATTCCCCATGTTGTACTTACTACTAACAGGCCATGCAATATCATTAGACACAACGTTGGCCATGTGTTCATCTGCAACACACTAATTGTCCTTGTGGCACAACGGTGTTCTCATCGCTTGCTCAGAGAGTGGCCAAATTGGTTTTGGGGTTGTTATGGTGCTTTGCTTACACATAATGCCCAAACATGTGCTTAGAGTTTTCAACACCCGATCTTTTTTATGTCTAAAGACTCCCATAGTTAGGACACCCAGAGAAGTGATCTTGGTTGCTGTCTCGATATTTTGGAACTCCCTTCACTTGGAGGTTTGTCAGAGCCTTGTCCAGAGGCAGTGTAAGACTTTTCTTTGTTGCCAAACATTTGGCAGGAAGGGATAGGGGTTTCAGAAGAGGTTTATAGAAGACAGCGGCTGGGGTGGGGGGATATTAGGGGATTTGTATATACTATATATATTCTATCTTTATATGTCATTTATTTATTGGATTGTTTGTTTGTTTGTTTAATATTGTGATCCTCTCTGAACCTTATGGCGAGGGTGAGATACAAGTAAAAATATATCAAAATCAAAATTAAATTTGGTAAGATTCTTTAAAAAAAACCTAAAATAGCCACTGCGTATGTGCAAAATGGTTTCCAGGGTCTGTTCTGCGCATGTGCGGCCCTTTTCCAAATTGATGCTGGCAGAGTCGGTAGCATTTTGGAAAACGGTAATCCTCTATGTGTATGCCCAGACTGACTGGCCTTTTCCAAAATGATGCCTACGTTGTCAGTACCATTTTTGAAAAAGGCTGCATGTGTGAAGAATGGTCCTGCTGGTCATTTTGATCATGCATAGCGGCTTTAAAAATAAATAAATAAATAAATAAATAAATCGAGAATGGTTTCAAGCATGGCCGATTCTCGACTCATTCTCACTTGGGAAAATCTCATTGAGAATTCAATTCCTGACAAGATTCTCATGAATGATGAGATCTCATTTCACCCCTACTAAACAGTGATCTCCTGTGAATAGAAAACTACTCTACAAAGCTGCCCCCCCCCCTTCCTGACATGATTCTGCTACTCTGTGGAGTGTTCTGATATCATGACACTATAGAGTTGTGGCCATGTCAAAATGAGGAGGGGTCATATAGACAGAAGAAGTTTCTGATTTGCTCACACTGCATTCAGAGCATCCCAATGTTGAGACACTCCTCAATCCTCATGCACATTTTTTTTTACTTCATTTTGACATAATAACATTAATAGTGCCAAAATGATGTAACCCAAATAACAAAATGCCTGAAACAGCGGAACAAAAATAACCAACATTCAAGGTTATCATCATCCCATTTTAAAAATTAAATACATTTTCTTGTTGGATGGATTTTTCTGCCTGGGTGGATTACGTGTGGTGTATCATGCATGGGTGCAGGATAGGGCTGAAAGAAACAAAAATATTCCTCATGAGGAAACTTGCAAGGACCAAGACTGAGATTGCGCTATATCTTGGTCCCGGAACGATTTCTCGGGTGAACACATGCAGAAAACGGCTGCTGCCCTTAACCAAAATGGCAGCAGTAGCATCAATGCCATTTTTCTTAAAGGGGTGGCCACTTTGTGCATGCATGATTTTTAAAATTATTATTTCATTTTCTCACCCAATAATTCTTTCTGAGTGAGGAAAAAAGTCATTGTATATGTGCAAAATGTCTGCTGGGCTGGGAACTGAGATATCAATGAGGATCAAGAGAAACTCAGATTTTCAGCCCTAATGCAGGGAGATGGACTAGATGACCCTTGATGTCTCTTTCAGCTCTATGACTAAGGGTACTTTTAGACATGTCAGGCCAGCAGGCCCTCCCTGCTTAGCCACGGATTCTGGTCGGATCCCGGTTCGGATCCCAGTCAGGAATCAGTTCAGCCATTCTTTAGACGTGCCGGTCTGATTCCTAAAGGGGATCAGGGATGAGGCAGGGCTGCGTGGCATGATGTGTGTCTGCATAGCCCTGGCCACCATGCTCCCCTGGCTGCCTGCCCGCTGATCCCGTCCCACGGTTGGGACCATGATCCAGCAGGGCTGAAGGTAACAGACATTCCAGATCATGTCCAATTCAACCATGGTTGGGACCTGATCCCACCACAATTCTGGACCTCCGGGTGGCCAGAGGTCCAGAATCATGGTCAATTTGATTCCCGCCGGAGGTTCACTGTGTGTATTTTCAGACGTTACGAGATCACAGTCAACCACAGTGAACCACGGTCAATCCCGCAGCGGGGCCAAAGTGCCCTGAATGTCTGTTTCGTGGGTGCCAGATGTTAACCACAGTCAATCCCCACCAGGTGTCAAAAATAACCATGCTTCCGGAGTTCTGGCCCAGACCATCTCCAAAAGTGTGGTCAAAGCGATTTCCACCTGGAAACAAAAAAAAGTAATGACTGAATGGCAACCACTGGCCGGAATCAAGCAACATGATTCCCAGCTGGGGACAAAGCATGCAGCATCGCTGCCAGGCAACGAGCAACAACAAAGACCGGGAAGGGAGATTTAAAGGGCACACAGCAGCAGGGGGATGTGGCGGGATGAAGTGAGGTGGAAGGGAGAGGAGAGCGGAGGGCGAGAGAGTAAGGCAGAAGGAGGAGGAGGAGGTGGAGGAGGCGGAGGAAGCAGTGGTCGTGCTAAACGTGGAGGTGGTGGAGGGACAGCAGCAGCCAGGATGAGCCCCCCCGGCGCCTTCTGGATGCTTTGACCATGGCCCAGGATTGGCATAACATCTGTTGCGATGCCCCTGGCCGTGGTCTGCCGGTCCAATTCCCTGCCGTGGTCACGCTCCTGTCACGTCTGTTTGGGGCCTCTCTTGCCCACGGGGTTTAGCCGGTTCGCCACCGCTGGGAATCCACTATGGTGAATCGGGCGCCCGTAACATCTGAAATCACTCTGTGGTGAACATCTGGTGGGAATCAAACAGACTTTACCGGAATCACAGCCACCACAGGGGACCGTGATCCCGTAACATCTGAAATTACCCTAAACATGACTATGAATGCACCATCATGGCTTTTGTCCGGTCTTGCTCTTTCCAAATCCTTTGGGCAGAGCCACATTAGAACTAGATGGTGGTAATGGAGCTCCCTTGCCCCATTTTGATATAACCACACTTCCCTTCTGATGATTGAGGAGGTGGTATGACCTAGAGGTGAATTGAATTTTCCACCTGGTTTCCATCTCCAATGGAACCGGGTGTTTTATCGATTCTGTCAGAAGCTGGACAGAATAACCTTTCAGTTGGAATTCCAATCAGATGAAACAAAAGCACAAACAGAAAAAACTGACCATGTGCACATCAACAAAATAGCAGCAGTGGTTCGGTGAATGCGCAGAATGGCACCCACCATTTTGTGCACGTGAAAACCAATCCATTCAGAATTCCAACAAGAGATTTATTCTTATCTGAATTTCAACAGAAATTCTGATTTGGCAGAACTTTTCTGCAAAATTGGAATGGATGTTTTGAACCAGCTCTTGCGTTGCCCTTTTGGAAAGGTGTGGAACAAATGCTATTACCTCTAATTCTGACATGACCATACCCCTTTTCTGAGACTTGTGTTGCTATGATGCTTGGAAAGGGCGGCGGCCATGTCAGAAAGGGATGGTTCAATGGGACGCTTCTCCCCTCCCCCACGTTTCCTTTAATCTTACCCTGGAGGCACTCCTGATAACGGACATACCAAAATAACCAAACTGAAATAACCAAAATTAGTATTTTTATTCAGGATTGAAATAGTGATTCAAATTGACTTTATCCAACTCAGTTCAAAGCAGTCAATATCATTATTTGCCATGAATATTCACTTCAGCTCTAATATCAGTTAGCTTGCTTGCTGTATGTGCTTGCCTAATTCCAAAAGTTCTGCACTAGATCTGAAATGAGTACCCTCAAAATACTTGTTGAAATTCTAGTATCCAAATCAACCCACAATTTTTGGATACTGATTTGGGATTCTTTATTTGGGAACCCAGTGTCCTTGAATATCAACTTCTCATCCTGCACCGTCAACTTCCAGTCCCAATTGTTTGGTTTTCCATCCCAGTTTACCAATTGATAACTGAACAAAATGGTAAAATGGTAAGAGTAAATACTAATTTTTTGGGGTGGTCTGGAGCCAAATTGGTGATCAGATAGTCCATTGGTTACTCAACTTGGTACTTGAAAATGTGGGTATTGCCTAAGGATACTAAATAGGTACCTACTCTTTTCAAGTCTGCCTTTTTGAAAAACCTATCATTTCAGGGCCTCTCCCTGAAGAGATTGTCTGGAACAACAACTTGTGTTTTGTTTCTTTCTTGAAGATCCATAGGAAATATGGGAGTCGGGGGAAAATTGAACCCTGATTCTGTGACTCTCAGACTATTGCCTTACTTTAAAAACCATATTTCCTCTCAAGTTGCTCTTTGCCATTTTGTATCTGCTGTTAGCCTGCTGGAGGCATTTCAGTTTTCAAAGCAGGTAGCTAACTGAAGAAAACATCATTCACCCACTCAGGGAGCATATCATTTGGGTGACACAATCTTGTGAATAGAATAACATGGAGGGAAGAGCCAAGCAGGTGAATAATTCACTAACAATCCACAGGCTGGAAATTTATTCGTCTAATAAAATATTTGGGAATTTTTGTATGAATAACGAGTGCATTCCTAGTGATTGGGGAACACGGGCTAAATCTATTGAATAATTTATCCAACCTTTTATTCAGGGTTTGTGGATACTCCTGAGTATCTCTCAATAAAATGCTACCCAAAAGGTGGCATGCATTAAGTGAGAGGCTGGTGGGGTCCCAAGTAGATTGGTGTTGAGAATATGACTTGAAACACCTTCTCTCACTGGAAGGCAAACTGTGGAGACAGCACCGCAGGAGGTGCTACCTAAACATCCCAGGGCATTTCAAGCTGTCATGCTCAGGCGAGCAGCGAGCAGACACGGTGTTGAGGCATCTGTGACAGCATGAAAAAAAAGAGACAGAAGGAGGTGGAATAATAGAACGGGGTGGGGGGAATGGAAAACATAAAAAGAAAAAAAGAAAAACCCATCACTTGAGAAAACTTAAAGCCACAATTCACCAAAAACGTACTCCCACCGAAGCCTTTGAGTTACAGATCCTGATGTAATTTATTAAACTTCTTCTACTTTCTATTTGGGAAGGCTTAATCGAATGAGTTTGATTGTTTTTTGGAATATTCATTTCAGTGGAAGTTCACAGAAGCAGTAAAAAGGAGCTCCAGACAGGCTGGACCTGAAATCCTGATACAATCAACGGATGAATGAAAAGGAGAACAGTCCCTTCTTCCTAGATTTATAGCTGGGGTCTACCATGTTGTATTTATCCCCTCCTCCCACAGCAGCAGAAAAAGCTCTAGTACCTACCAGATTGAATCTCAACAATCTGACTCAAAACAAGTGACCCAAGTAACGAACACTACCCGTCCAATCTTCTATCGATTACCCATTTTCTCAATTTCAGATCGTTGGGTTCATTCAGATTATTCGATTCAGCCATGACCAAATTTTTTCCATTTGTTTCCCACGTCTCATTTTTGGTGTTCCTGACGAAAACAAATGGAAAACTGGAACTGGATGAAATAAATAAAACGAACAAACCAAAATTGCAAAAAATGGGTTGCTCAAACATTTTGATTAATGTTGTTC
>QEPC01001250.1:0-13049 GCA_003113815.1 Sphenodon punctatus
CTTCTTTTGAGACTCCCATGTGGGTATGGCACAGGTGCTGTTAGACATGTGCAAAGCCATTTAGATTGTAGGATTCTTAGAAGGAAGAGAGTGGAGTTGTCATTACAAAATTCAAGAACAACAATCCACTGGGAGGAGAGTGACCAACAGAAATATCTTTGTTTCACTTCACATCTTTGGGGAATATGCTCTCTTTTTCACTTAACCTTGTCTTCTCATCCATTAGGATAACCGAGGCAAAGATGCTTTGGATGGAAATCTACTGTTTTATATAACTGCAATAGTTTTTAAGATTCATACAAGTTGCCTAATAGAGGTGTGGGGAATTTCAGCCTTGGGGACCAAAAGCAGCCTAAAGCTAGTTTTTATGTGGTCCCTTTCCAGTTCCTGGATTTGGCTCATGGATCCAGTTGCTACCACTAAGCACTAAAAAACTGCTCTCAAGGTAAGACAACAGCGATGAGGGCATGCACACAAGGATAGGGGACAGATCCATGGCACAAATCCATGATCTGGAACATCCTCTTCCTGAGTGAACCCCTAAAGCACACACACACACCACCCCTAACTTCTATGAGGTAAGGTAGGGTGGGATGAGTTATTTTTCCTCCTTTTATGTGTTGTTTTAATTCTGATGTTTTTAGTAATTGTAAGCCGCCCCGAACTGCCTATGGCAGGAGGGGGCAGGATAGCAAAACTTTCAAATAAATAAATAAATAACTATGAGGCCTTTGGAGCTTGTACTAATTTTCATAGTGGTCCCTGGGAAGGAAAAGGTTCCCCAACCTTGATGTAATTTATGAAACTGCAAAGTGTCAATGTCACAGTGTGGGCTCACAGCAACACCTGAATTGCATCTTTTGGTAACTAAAGGCCATGCTAGTCCAGTACTTATAAAATGTTTTAGCTGAAACTGTAAATGCACATGTTATGAGAAAAAGTAATATTAGGGGGAAACATGGAATGTGACCTGGGTGAAATAATATTCATAATGAGGTAACAGAAAACTTTCTAATAGCCACAATAGTAGGTCTCCAGAAAGGGCTAAAGGAAGCTTAGTGAAATGGAGGCTCCAATGGTGCGAACCAACCGGGAAGGGAAAATGGAATAACTGTTCAGGCACTACGTTAGATTAGACACCTTGAACCTTGGTTAGGAACTAAAGAATCTTGGAGGATAAACTTGGTGTGTGTAAACTAGGATAAACTTCCTAGTTCATTCATTAAGAGAATCCAAGACTCCTGGAGGGGAAGGTGTTGACAACCTGACCTTGCTGTGCAAGCATGTCAGGGGAAAGACTACATTAACCTTCTTCTTACAGGAAATTATCTAAAAAACAAACCAACAAACCAGGTATGCAGAGACACAGCTATTTCCTTGTTCCACCATTTGGCTCTTACCATGAATCTTTAATTGACTCCTGCCATGGATCTTTCCATCCACTTCCCTTGCTCATGCCCTTTTTCCCCCTCTTGATGTCCTCCTCTCACCTCACAGAGAATGCCTTAGAACTACTGCTCAGCTTTTGTATACTTATTATTTGGTTCTTCCCTTTGCAAAATAAATGGAAGACATTAAGTGGTAGCTTTGCTCCTCGGTGAAGATGGTGAAATGTTGACAGGTGACAAATAGAAAGCCGAAAAACTCAATTCCTATTTTGCCTCTGTCTTCTCCCAAAAGGTAAACTGTGTCCAACCTGGCAGAAGTGGCATGAATTATGAGGGGAAAGGATTGCAGCTCAAGTTTAAAGAGGGGTGGTCTGTGTGGAGGTATCCAGTGTGGGCCATGGTAGGCATTGAAGGTCTCCACCTTGTGTTTGATTTGGTAGGGGACAGCTGGGGAGTGCTGCTGGTATACCATGCACGTACCAGTACAGTGGCCTCCCTGCATGCTCTGGCAGAGGCTGTGTCAGAGGTGGTGCTGCGGTCCTCCAGGATGATATTCTTGGGGGACCTCAACATTCATGCTGACGTGGTGCTCGGGGGAGCTGAGCATGAGTTCATGGCTGCCATGGCAACCATGGGCCTGTCCCAGAGGCAACAGCCTGACACCCCTTCTAGCACATGTCT
This sequence comes from Sphenodon punctatus, assembly GCA_003113815.1. Lineage (NCBI taxonomy): Eukaryota > Metazoa > Chordata > Lepidosauria > Sphenodontia > Sphenodontidae > Sphenodon > Sphenodon punctatus. The sequence goes on from QEPC01001250.1 coordinate 2,070, forward strand.
ACCCCAGGCAGGGTGTGGAACCTATTAGGATGGTCCGCCCCCGGAGGCTGATGGATCCGGTGCGGTTTCTAGGCACTCTGGGGGAGTTACTGTCTAACCTCGATGACCGTCTCATTGATGACCTCGTCAAGCTATGGAATATCTTGCTGATGGAGGGCATCGATTAAACAGCTCCAAGGCATCCGTTGCCCAGGCAGCGGCCCCACAGGCCTCCTTGGTTTTCCGAGGAACTGTGGGTCCTGAAGCAAGAGAGGCGACAGTTGGAGTGACGGTAGCATCGATCTTGTGCTGAATCTGACAGATTGTGACACAGAGCTAGTTTACGAGCCTATGCCGTGGTTATGCAGACAGCAAAAGGGAGTTCTTTGCTGCCCTCATAGCATCCACAAAATCCTGTCCGCTGTTCTGGGTTGTTCGGGGGCTGGTCAGTCCAGCCTCCCTCAACCCGGGGGTTGAGTCACCTTCCTCCCACTGTGACCTTTTTGCAGATTATTTTGTGGAGAAAATCACTCGTATTCACCTAGACCTTGTTGCTGCACTTAATGCAGTGGAGAAGGTAGAGGTTGTAGAAGCCCCGGCTTGTCCAATTTTGTGGGATCACTTTCAGTCAGTGACACCCGCTGACATTTGTGTGTGTGTGCATTGGGGCTGTTCGAGCCACCTCTTGTGAATTAGATCCGTGCCCGTTCTGGCTGGTTAAGAGCTGCTGGGAGACAATAGGGCCGTTGCTGGCCAGGATGGTCAACGCCTCCTTATGGGAGGACAGAGTGCCGGGCTGTTTCAAGGAGGCAGTGGTGTGACCTCTGCTCAAGAAGCCATCACTTGTCACTGATTCCCTTGCCAGCTATCAGCCTGTCTCTAACCTTCCCTTTTTAGGGAAGGTTATTGAACGGGTAGTGACCTGACAGCTCCAGGAGCATCTTGATCACATTGGATATCTTGATCCCTTTTAGTATGGCTTCTGTCAGGGTTATGGCACTGAGACATCACTTGTGGTCTTGGTAGATGATCTCTGGCGCGAGAAGGATCGAGGTTGATCGACCCTACTGGTCCTATTAGATCTGTCAGCAGCATTTGATACCGTTGACCACGAGATGTTGGTGATGTGCCTGCGGGACCATGTGGGGGTGGGAGGGATCATTCTTGAATGGTTCCGCTGATTCCTGACCAGAAGAATTCAGGGGGTGGTATTCAGTGATTGTTTTTCAGCTTACCGAAACCTCCGGTGTGGGGTTCCGCAGGGTTCGGTTTTGTCCCCTCTCCTGTTCAACGTGTATATGCAGCCACTCGGTGAAGTGATCAGAGAGTTCGGGGTGAGGTGTCATCAGTATGCGGATGACACCAAACTGTATCTCTCATTTTCAACCAACCCAGGCCCTGCTGCCTCGGTGCTTACTCGGTGTTTGGCAGCTGTGGGTGACTGGATGAGGGCTAACCGACTGCAACTGAATCCTGACAAGATGGAGGTGATGTCAGTGGGTAAGTCAGCAGAGTTGACAGCCCCGTTGATTAATGGAGTCTGCCCTCCGCTAACTTCCCAGGTACAGAACCTGGGGGTGCTCCTCGATGCGCAACACCACCTGGATCTCCAGGTGGAGGCTGTGGTGAGGAGTGCCTTCTGCCAGTTACATTTGGTGCAGTGACTCTGGCCTCTGATTTCAGTTCCTGACCTGACCATGATAATCCATGCTTTTATTACCTCTTGGTTAGACTACTGTACCTTGCTCTATGTGAGGCTACCTATGGTGATGGCTTGGTAGCTGCAGCTGGTGCAGAATGCGGCAGCCTGGCTCTTGGTGGGGTTGGGTCACCAGAAGCACATTACACCAGTGCTCCAATCTCTGCACTGGCTGCCAATAGTCTTCTGGGCCTGATTCAAAGTGTTGGTTTTAACCTATAAAGACTTACATGGCCTGGGCCCTGCTTATTTGTGAGACCGCCTCACTCCCCGGGTTCTAGATCAGTCTCTGCGGTCATCCAGTGGCGCAGTGTTGGAGATCCCTCGGGTTTCCTGGAGGGCCACGCAGAATAGGGCGTTCTCAGTGGTTGCGCCGCATGTTTGGAACTCCCTCCCATTGGGGGCCCATCTGGCCCCGGACCTCCCGGCCTTCCATAGGAACTATAAAACCTGGCTGTTCCGTCAGGCATTTGGCGAGGGAGACGGGTAAGGGTGGGTGGGGTATGGGGGAGGTTCGGGGGGGGGTTTCTCTGTTTTATGACTGGTATGTTTTAAACTTTATAAAACTGTTTTATATTATATGCATATTTTTATTGTTGTTAGCCGCTCTGAGCTGCCTGTGGCGGGAAGAGCGGGATATAAATTTTGTAAAATAAATAACTAAATATGTTAGATAAAGACTTGGTCAGATAATACCTAGCTACTCTAAATGAGTTCAAGTCTTTGGGGCCAGATTAATTACATCCTAGGGTACTGGAGGAACTTTCTTATGTACTCTCAGAACCTCTGTCTATCATCTTTGAGAACTCTTGGAGACTGGATGAGGTGCTGGAAAACTGGAGACAGGCAAATATTGTCTCTATCTTCAAAAAGGAGGGAAAGGAGGATCTGGAAAACTATAGACTGATCAGTCTGACATCAATATCTGGAAAGATACTAGAACAGATTATAAAACAGTCAATCTGTAAGTATCTAGAAAACAATACAGAGATTACTAGAAGCCAGCATGGATTTGTCGAGAATAAGTCATGCCAGTCTTATCTCCCTTTTCGATCGAATTACTAGTTTAGTGGATCATGGGGATGCCATGGATGTAATATATCTTGATTTCAGCAAGGCATTTGACAAAGTCCCCCATGATATCCTTGTTGACAAGCTAATAAAATGTGGGCTAGATGTTAATACCATTAGGTGAATTTACAGCTTGTTGAAGAACCATACTCAAAGAGTGCTCATCAGTGGCTCCTCATCAATTTGGAAGGAGGATACCTGACTTGGCAGCAATACATGTGAAAAGTATCTGCGGATTGTAGTTGATCACAAACTGAACATGCGTCAGTGTGATGCAGCTGCAAAAAAGGCTATTGCAATTTTAGGCTGCATTAACAGAATCATCATTTGAAAGGGCCTTTTTACACGGACAGAGGTGGATGGCAGGATGGGTTTTTTGCCACAGTGGGTGGAGGTGGATGGGTGTCTGTTTACACGGATACACACCCACCTCCACCCATGGAGCCTCTTCTGGTTTTCTGGACCCTTTTCACACAGACACTCTAACATTGATAAAATGGGTGTTACATTTTTATTATACATGTTGCAGGGCTGCAGGTGTGCTCTCTGTGTGCCCTGCATGTATAATACAATGTAACACCCATGTTATCAGTGCTAGAGTGTCTGTGTGAAAAGGGTCCCGAAGGCTCTGTGGGTGGAGGTAGGTGGAGATGGGTAGGTGATGGGTGGAGGTAGGTGTTGCATGGAATAAATTGCCTAGGGAGTGGTGGGCTCTCTCCTTCACTGGAGGTTTTCGAACAGAGGCTGGATGACCATCTGTCGGGGATGCTGTAGCTGCAGATTTCCTGTGCTGAACAGGGGCTTGGATTAGATGACCGCTAAGGTCCCTTCCAACTCTATGAGTCTATGATTCCAAGACAAATGAATCCAGTCTCCATTACAACAAACTTTTCCATGTATCTTTTCCATCTTCTGTAAATTAAATCAAGCCTCACAAAGTTAACATATTACTATGCTGACATTGTTTCAGGAGCTTGCTTGCTTGTTTATTGCTAGTGTCGATTGATTTCCCCAGAAGCTCTGGTTGCAGGTACCAGTAAAAAACTTGCTCTCATTACTTTGGTTCATCAAAACAGTCTCAGTTTTAAAAGTATTAATTATTAATAATTATTTATTATTATTATTATTATTATTATTATTAAAAATAAAATAAAATAAAATAAAATAAAATAAAATAATAATAATAAATTTATCAAGGGATTTTTTTTTTCTTCATAGAAAACAAAGTGTGAGCTTGTTGACTCTCACTGTTGCTGGAAACGGTTGTTCTATAAAACTATACCCCAGAAAGAGCCAAAACCACTCTCACATTAGAGCTGTACAGAATGAAGCCCCAATGATAAGTAACAGGAATCTCACTCTTTATTTCTGTGTTCTGAAGGCTGCTGTTAGGGGTTGCTGAGAAGTGGGTACGGAGAGGAGGTGAAGTATTGTGTCTGGGAAATCACAGGCAATGCTGGGTTCTGACACACAGACCAGGAGAAATGGAATGGGTAGATTGGAATGCTGGACAGGCAGGCAGCAGAAAACAGGTAGATGGGGCAGAAGGACCAGTTTCAGGGAACATCAGGTAGGCATAATCAGAATCCAGAGAGAAGAGAAGACAAAATAGGACAAAGTCAGTTGAAACATACTTGGTCCAGGGCAAAGTACAATAAATTTAAAGACAATGAGGAGGAATCAGAGAAGAAAGAACAGGTCTAGCACCAAGCAACAGGGTCCAGGAAAAAAGAGGAGGAAACAGATGATCTACCTGGCTTCTTTTGGCTTTAGGTTAGCCTTATATATAGGCCAGCAGCCAACCAGGAAGCTGGGCCAGGGGTGTTGCCTAACCAGCACTGGGAGCACCTTCAACAAAACCCCTGGGTCCTGGCCAGTGCACAACAGTGCTGCTGAGAAGGCAACCATCATCTAGACTAAAAAGAAACTAAAAAGTCCAGTTGCAAGGGCTACAAGTTTGCAAGAGGCGTGGAGACTGTTTAAGAGCAACCTTCAGTGGAAGCCCAGGTTAAATGCATCCCGCAAGTTAAAAAAGGAAGCAGGAAGACCAAATGTCTTCCACTGTGGTTAAATGGGGAGGTGAAGGAGGCTATTAGAGCCAAAAGGGCATCCTTTAAGAAACGGAAGGCGAGTCCCAATGAAAATAATATGAAAGAGCATAAACACTGGCAATGTAAATGTAAAGTGTTAATAAAGCAGGCCAAGAGAGATTTTGAAGGGAGACTTGCTAAAGAGGCAAAAACAAGTAACAAAAACTTTTTCAAATACATCAGAAGCAAGAAGCCTGCTAGGGAGTCAGTTGGGCCATTAGATGACAAGGGAGTAAAAGGGGCGCTCAGGGAGGATAAGGACATTGCAGAGAAGCTGAATGAGTTCTTTGCGTCGGTCTTCACTGCGGAGGATTTTGGGGAGGTACCCACGCCGGATCCTTGCTTTGTGGGCGAGGAATTGGAAGAGCTGTTACAAATCAATGTGACGTTGGAGGATGTTCTAGGGCAAATTGACAAACTGAATACTAACAAGTCACCAGGGCCAGATGGCATTCACCCCAGAGTTCTGAAGGAACTCAAATATGAAATCGCAGACCTACTGTTAGTAATTTGTAACCTGTCACTAAAATCTGCCACTGTACCTGAGGACTGGAGGGTGGCAAATGTAACTCCGATATTTAAAAAGGGATCCAGAGGCGATCCTGGAAACTACAGACCAGTAAGCTTGACGTCTGTGCCGGGCAAAATGGTGGAAACCATCATTAAGGACAGAATTACAGGGCATGTTGACAAACATGGCTTAATGGGGAAGAGTCAACACGGATTTAGTAAAGGTAAGTCATGCCTCACTAACCTGTTGGAATTCTTTGAGGGTGTAAATAAGCATGTGGACAAGGGAGACCCAGTAGATATAGTGTACCTGGATTTCCAGAAAGCATTTGATAAGGTCCCTCATGAGAGACTCTTGAGAAAATTAAAAAGTCATGGGATAGGAGGTAGTGTCTTACTATGGATCAGAAACTGGTTAAAAGATAGAAAGCAAAGGGTAGGACTAAATGGTCAGTTTTCACAATGGAGAGATGTAAAAAGTGGTGTGCCTCAGGGATCTGTATTGGGACCGGTGCTGTTTAATGTATTCATTAATGATTTGGAAAAGGGTGTTAAGAGTGAGGTGATCAAATTTGCAGACGACACCAAGTTATTCAAGGTAGTTAAAACACGAGCAGACTGTGAGGAACTGCAACAGGATCTTACGACACTGGGTGCCTGGGCATCTAAATGGCAAATGAGATTTAATGTGGACAAGTGCAAAGTGATGCACGTAGGGAAAAATAATCCAAACTATGCGTACACAATGCTGGGTACTAAGCTAGGAGTTACCACTCAGGAAAAGGATCTGGGGGTGGTTGTGGACAATACAATGAAATCCACAGCGCAGTGCGCAGCAGCAGTCAAAAAAGCAAACAGAATGTTAGGAATTATTCGGAAGGGGATAGAGAATAAAACTGAGGATGTCATAATGCCTCTATACAAATCAATGGTGCGACCGCACCTCGAATATTGTGTGCAGTTCTGGTCGCCCCATCTCAAAAAAGACATAGCTGAACTAGAAAAGGTACAGAGAAGGGCAACAAAAATGATCAAGGGCATGGAAGGGCTCCCGTATGAGGAGAGGCTTGGTAGGTTGGGGCTCTTCAGTTTGGAGAAGAGATGACTGAGAGGAGATATGATAGAGGTCTATAAAATCATGAGTGGTGTGGAACTAATAAACAAGGAGCAGTTATTTACCCTCTCAGCTAGTACTAGAACTAGGGGACACTCCATGAAACTCATGGGTGGCAAGTTTAAAACAAATAAAAGTAAATATTTTTTCACTCAGCATATAATTGGGTTGTGGAATCTACTGCCAGAGGCTGTGGTAAGGGCCAGTACTATAGCTGAGTTTAAAAGAGGTTTGGACAAGTTTCTGGAAGATAGGTCCATTAGCAGCTATTAGCCAGACGGGATCAGGGAACATGACGGGAGCTGGGGGAAACCAACAGGGAATGTGACCTGTTGGGCGCTTCTCCCAAGCCACTGTGATTGGCCACTTTTGGAGACAGGATGCTGGGCTAGAGGGAATATTGGTCTGACCTAGTATGGCACTTCTTATGTTCTTATCCTCAGGGCCTGAAGAAGGGTCAGTTCAAGCCCTGGTTTCTTATAGCTGGTACACTAATATTAAGCCAATGGAGCATATGCACTAGGCACACCCAGCAGAGGGTTTTTATGTCTTTACTTTCAGCTCCTTACACAGAGTTTTCTTTCACTTCTGTAACAGAAGAATTCTCAGAGGAGCCTTCTCTGAAACATTCACATTCTCCAAGAAGTTCCCGGAACACCAGATTACTATAACTTGACACCAAGTTAGAAGCTGCCCAATAAATGTGTGCAAGTCTGCAATAAACTCTGTTTCTAAAAGCACACTTCATGCTGGTCTAGCAAAGCGCAGAGGAAATAACAGAGCGGAAACTCATATCCAGTACTCAAAAAGTGCACCAACAGAGTTCCAAGTACAGTACCTCTTAGTAGATTCAGACTCTCTGCTCATTAGTTTCTACTGTTAATATTTTATTCAAATTACGGTATTACAGAACCAAGTAACATCAAAATGTTCAACATGGCAGATTTGTAGTAGTTGTGTCAGATTTGTACTAGTATTTGTTCTAACTGAGGAGTAGGTCTGGAGAGATTAGAGAGCTTTAAGGACCTCAAAAAGCCATATACCTTCTACAAGTCTTGAGTCCTTCTTAAAACTGCTGTGTAAAACTTGAGAGGTCTTACAGCACATTATGCTATTTGGTTTCTCTACATGTTTATATGGCCCTCAACACCGTAGAATCTCAGTACCTCACAATTACTGGTTTATTTATTTATCTTTCAGTATTTTATAAATCCCATATGAGAGACATCTTCTGGGTGCTGTTGGCATAAATGAATACCCACACATATGCACTCTTTTATTTGTTTGTTTGTTTTAATTTTTATTCCACCCATCCCACAAAAAACTCAGGGTGGGTTACAATAACATAAAAACAAATAAATGGATTAAAAGAAAAAAACAATTTAAATCTACCCACTCTTAACCCATCCTAGTGCACCAAAGGCCTGCATAATAGGAATGTGCAAACAGAACGGGGTTCGGACGTTCGGATGTTTGGACATTCGGTCTGAAAACTTAGTTAGGGTTCATGCGTTCGGTCTGGCAGAGTTTGGCTTGGGGAGCTCCAGGGCTGCCCGTGGGGGCATGGCAGGCCATTGGAGACACAGCAGCAGCACAGACCAGGAAGGCTTGGCGCTTGGTACCCTCAGAAGCATCAGCAGCCCAGATTGAGGAGGAGCCCCGTCCCAAGACTGCCCCTGGCATGGGATGGCGAGTGCCACAGAACCATCAATTCATGTCCAGGGGCAGCTCGGGGAATCCCAGCAGCAGAAGGTTCACCTTTATGAAAAGTAACTTCTCCACCAACTTGGCCCCCAGGCTCAGGCAGTGCGGTGAGCAAATGTCCCTCTCCATAGAGAACACCCGCTCGCTGGAGACACTCGTTGGTGGGCAGGACAACAAACACTTAGCCATTTTGGACAGGGATGGCCACATGTTCCTCCGAGAGCTGTGTCGCCACCATGTTCTGCCCCTCCCATCAGCACTGTCAGTGGTGCAGCAGCAGCAGCAGCCAGTTGAGGCCCAGAAGCGCCAGTGCACCATGGAGGAGCTGGGGCGGGGACAGCTGCCAAGCTGGGTATAGGTGGGCCCTGCTTCAGGCGGATGTCATGGACGCTGCAGCTACCACACTTCTCGGAACAACAAGGCAGCCCTGACTACAGTGGTGAGGGAGTGGGTTACGCCAGGTGTGCACTTCGCCAAGGGGTGCGTTGTGATGGACAATGCAACCAACATATTGAGGGCAATCCAGGAGGGGGGCTTCACCAGCAGTCCTTGTGCCGCACACACTCTTCACCTGGTGTTCAGGGAAGCTCTGGGCTTGAGGGAGAAGGGGATTGGGGCAGGCACCCTTAGCTCCCTGATCGAGTGAGGGGGGAAGCTGGCTGGTTTCTTTATCCGGAGCGTGAAGGGCAGAGACCTCCTCCGGGCGAAGCATGCAGAGCAAGGCTCCCCAGTGCACCAGCTGGTGCAGGATGTGTCCACCAGGTGGAATTCCACCTGCTCGAGCGGCTTCTTGAGCAGAAAGCCACCTTGCATCAGGTTCAACTGGTGACAGAGAGTGGGGCACCTCCAGGAGGCGGAATGGGAGATCCTGGTTCACACTGTCTTTGTTCTGAGACCATTCCTGGCTGTGATGGCGACTATCAGCTCCACCATGGACACCATCAACCAGGTGACCCCTCTGGTCCAGAGTCTCCCCAGGAGGCTGGAGGAGATTCTCAAGAGGCAGGATTGTGGCCCTCAGGGCAAGAAGCTGGCGGCGGAGGCAGTTGCCCTGGTGCGGCAGCTGAAGGCAGGGCTGAAGGCACAGTTTGATGAGCTCCTGCAGCGGGAGGAATATGTGTTGGCAACCATTCTGGACCCCAGGATCAAGGGCAGCGTGGCACACCAGACAGCGCTCTATGGGCACTGGAAGGCTGAGCTGGTGGAGAGGGTCTGGCAGGCCGAGAGGGCCCTAGACAGTGTGTGGAAGCAGCAGCAGGACACCCCTGGGGATGGTGGGAGTGGGAGCAGTCACCCCTTTCAGGTGGCGGGGTATATCCATGCCCCCAGCCCTAGCAGTAGTAGCAGCAGCAGCAGGCTGAGCAGCAGCAGCACCCCTATTGCTTCTGGATGACATGGATGGACAGGCCTCCCTGCCTGTAACATAGGCCCCAGAACCCTGAGGGTGGGTCCTGTGGCTGGAGTGACTGTTTCTTGATGCAGTGGAATGATGGCTCCCCCTGACTGTAGCATAGGCTCCAGAACTCTGATGGTGGATCCTGGGACTAGAGTGGCAGCTTCTGGATGACATGGATGGACAGCCCTCCCTGCCTGGATCATAGGCCCAAGAACCCTGAGGGTGGGTCCTGGGGCTGGAGTGGCTGGCTGCTTTTTGATGTGGTGGAAAGACAGCTCCCCATGAGTGGAATGAAGGCCCCAGAACCCTGATGGTGGGTTCTGGGACTAGAGTGGCAGCTTCTAGATGACGTAGATGGACAGCCCTCCCTGCCTGGAATGTAGGTCCCAGAACCCTGAGGGTGGGTCCTGAGACTGGAGTGGCTGTTACTTGAGGAGCAAATGACTGACGGTGGGTCCTGGGACTAGAGTGGCAGCTCTAAGCGGGACAGAGACAACGACTAGTGTGCAAGGAGGGATAACAAAGATCCCTCCCTCAAAGCTCAAGTCTGGGTGCTGCCCTGTTTGTTGTCCCTCCTTGTGCACTAGTCTCTGTCCCTCTTAGAGTACAGGGATCCCCCAGCAGCAGTGAGTGAGCACCTGGCTCCTGATGCTGATACAGGGGATGGAGGGTGGGGGGGAGAGTCCCTGCTCTTTCTGTGAATTCTCTTGTGCATTAGTGTGCCAAGGACAAATTCTTCCCCTTTGCTGGGATGGCTCTCTGCCTCAATGTAGCTGCTCTGCACCCCCAGTTATCTCTATGCGGCGATAACAAAGGGAAGAGGGAGGATCTGTTCATCCTTCTAACAGAGACAGCACTGAACAACCAACCCTCCCTCAGCTGAATGGACCCCCCCCTCGCAGGCTGTAGTTTCAACCTGAATGGAGTGTCATTTTGTTGGAAAATTCCCCCACTGCCTCTTTCTAGGCTTGGTACTCTCCCATTTGTGAGAATGGGAGGAGAACAGAAGGTTTCTACCTTGTAAACAAGGTTCTTCAAGATGGCTCCAAACGTTCTCACAAGTAACCACCCTTCCGACCCCACATAGAATTTTCTTCCTAATTGCTTAGGGTGGGAAGGAACTGTGTTGGGTTTAGGTACCTTATATAGGGTGGGGGCATGTAAACATCACAAGGTTTTTTTTAAAGCTAGTCAGCTTGGTATATGCCGGTAAGAGAAGGGTGCGCATTAGGGGCGGGAAACCGGTAAAATCCGGTATCCGATAATGCCGGTACTGGGCGTACCGGCATTATCGGATTCGACCCGGTAATCCGGACCGGGTACTGGATTCCGGGGTACTGGATTTTTTTTACATTGCAGCCATTTAAAAATGGCTGCAATGTAAAAAAACTTAAAGCCCCAGCAAAAAAGTTTTTTT
>QEPC01001250.1:22787-35661 GCA_003113815.1 Sphenodon punctatus
CGATTGCATGGTGAATGCGATTCCCGGCAGGGATTGAGCATGGCGAACATCTGGGGAGGAACTTCCGGTTCCCCAACAGACATTACGGGACCATTCCCCACCACAGGGTATTGACTGTGGTTGAGCGTGATCTCGTAATGTCTGAAAATACCCCTTGTAAATAATTGCTCTATTGTTGTCTGGATTTCTGCTACACAACGTTTTGGCAATGAAGGTGGGATGAAGGTGGCTCTGCTTCCTTTGACTCCACCTGCACCTTTTCTTCAGAACCCGGGTGAGCCTGCAGTCCCTTTCACTGCTTGGATTTGAATGTTTGATACTTATGTACTGGCCATTAATGAAACAGAACTTCCAGAGGCTAGAACACATGCATTGTTAATTCACTGCTTGGGAGCAAAAGCCCAGAGAATCTTCTATAACCTGCCTCTTGCAGATGATAAATGAGACCGCAGTGACTGCACTAAGGAATTTTCTTGTGTCTAAAGTCAATGTAGTGGCTGAATGATATGCATTTCATCAGTGGGGACAGAAGTATGGGGAAACAACAGACCAGTACATTGCTGCTTTAAGAGAACTAGTTATTACTTGTAACTTTGGGGACATGGCAGATGAAATGATTTGCAATCAGCTCATAGAGAAAACAGTGTTGTCACGTATCAGAGAGCGTCTTCTGCTTGAGCCAGACCTCACATTACAGAAAGCTATAACCATTGCCAGCCAGATAGAAACTGCTATGGCAGAGGCAAAAATTATGACCCAAGGTACAACAGATGCAGTTCAAGCAGCACAGCCATTGCAAATGCAGTTTACAGTAAGATCTTGAGGCAATCACAAAAGTAGTTCAAATAGGAGCTCAAAGGTTCAAAGGTATGAGCAAAAAGTGTGCTACCACTGTGGATCAACAGCATACTGCAAATTATATCAGCTGCCCCACCAAAGACATGCAGTGCAGACATTGCAATAGGAAAGCACATTTTCCAAGGTATGCCTAAGTGCTCAGCCTAAACAGCTAATACGTGAAGTCTATGTTCCAGATGTTACTGTTTTGAGCATGGATAGGAGCAATCCCACACACATAGTGTATAAAATCATGTGGTCCATTAAAGTTTCTGCTACTCCAGGATCATTGAATTAATGTTGGATTCAGGTTCTGCAGTTTCCATATTACCCAAGTCTATATACATGCAATACTTTAGAAATTCACCACTTACTAGAGATGTGCGAACGCGGTTCGGATGTTCAGAGTTTGGACCAAACTCAGTCTGTTCGGACGTCCGAACCGAACGTCCGAACTAAACTCAAAAACGGTCGAACAGTTCGGTCATATTCGGGTGAGTTCGGATGAGTTCGGGGGTGGGAAAAATGTGACTTTGTGCGGGAAAAACATGACTGGTAGGGGAGGCAGCTGAGGACCAGACTTCCTGGCACCCGGGCTGGAGACCAGGGGTTGTTTCAGGGCCAAAAGATACCGATACAAAAAAAATAATCTTTGAATTCGGTATTGGTATCAGTAATAGCGATAGCGCTATTTTTGAATGTTTGGCCGAACCGAACAACCGAACCCGAACTTGGGTTTCCAACCGAACAAACGAACGTCTGAACATCTGAACCGCATTCTGTTCACACATCCCTACCACTTACTTCACTTCACTTAGATTATGTTTAGTAAGCTATTCCAGGAACCAAATCCCTGTGTTTGGGTGTTTATCTGCAAATGTGACATTCAATACATGATGCGTAACTGCTGAATTGTATGTTGTGCCGAATGGTACTCCTGTCCTTGGCAGAGATCTTTTTGCTGCACTGCACCTGCAAGTATTAAATGGCTGCATTCCCTCATCATTACCCAGAAGTCCTATGGTACAGATGCTAGTTTCAAGTGTCACAAAAGACAGTAGAGAAGAAACATTGGGTGCACAAAAGGATTTATTCACAAAATTAAGATTAGACCTAATGTGACACCTCACAAGAGGAACTGAAACCTGACCCTGATCATGTCATGGCAGTTGCAAAAGTGCCACCACCAAAAGATGCACAAGCACTAAGCTCCTTTTGGTGTATTACAACATGGTATGCAAAGTATATCCCAGATTATGCTTCAGTCGTATAATCATTAAGAAGGCTACTTCATGGAAATTCAAGCTGGTCTTACACTACTTTTAAACAAGGCGCTGAAAAGCACCTCCTGAGCNCCGTCATGGAAACAACCCTCAGATTCCCCGCCGGGATCACTCCGGCACAGCCAACAGACATGCCAGGGGATCCCGGCGGGGAATCGGGGAGGGGGCATGGTCGCACGGCGCAACGTGCGGCCACACGGCCCCGCCCCCGCCACACACCCTCGCTGCCCACCCTCTGGGGGAGACGGGTGGGTGCCGCGGCCAATGCGGATGCAGCGTCCACCCGAAATGACCACGGGCCGGAATCCCAGCGGGGATTCCGGGCTGTGATCGCTGTCCAGATGTGACAGGCCCCTTCATCCCCGCCGGGAATCTCCTTCACCACGCGATCGGCACCGGCCCCGCAGATTCAGCCGATTGCATGGTGAATGCGATTCCCGGCAGGGATTGAGCATGGCGAACATCTGGGGAGGAACTTCCGGTTCCCCAACAGACATTACGGGACCATTCCCCACCACAGGGTATTGACTGTGGTTGAGCGTGATCTCGTAATGTCTGAAAATACCCCTTGTAAATAATTGCTCTATTGTTGTCTGGATTTCTGCTACACAACGTTTTGGCAATGAAGGTGGGATGAAGGTGGCTCTGCTTCCTTTGACTCCACCTGCACCTTTTCTTCAGAACCCGGGTGAGCCTGCAGTCCCTTTCACTGCTTGGATTTGAATGTTTGATACTTATGTACTGGCCATTAATGAAACAGAACTTCCAGAGGCTAGAACACATGCATTGTTAATTCACTGCTTGGGAGCAAAAGCCCAGAGAATCTTCTATAACCTGCCTCTTGCAGATGATAAATGAGACCGCAGTGACTGCACTAAGGAATTTTCTTGTGTCTAAAGTCAATGTAGTGGCTGAATGATATGCATTTCATCAGTGGGGACAGAAGTATGGGGAAACAACAGACCAGTACATTGCTGCTTTAAGAGAACTAGTTATTACTTGTAACTTTGGGGACATGGCAGATGAAATGATTTGCAATCAGCTCATAGAGAAAACAGTGTTGTCACGTATCAGAGAGCGTCTTCTGCTTGAGCCAGACCTCACATTACAGAAAGCTATAACCATTGCCAGCCAGATAGAAACTGCTATGGCAGAGGCAAAAATTATGACCCAAGGTACAACAGATGCAGTTCAAGCAGCACAGCCATTGCAAATGCAGTTTACAGTAAGATCTTGAGGCAATCACAAAAGTAGTTCAAATAGGAGCTCAAAGGTTCAAAGGTATGAGCAAAAAGTGTGCTACCACTGTGGATCAACAGCATACTGCAAATTATATCAGCTGCCCCACCAAAGACATGCAGTGCAGACATTGCAATAGGAAAGCACATTTTCCAAGGTATGCCAAAGTGCTCAGCCTAAACAGCTAATACGTGAAGTCTATGTTCCAGATGTTACTGTTTTGAGCATGGATAGGAGCAATCCCACACACATAGTGGATAAAATCATGTGGTCCATTAAAGTTTCTGCTACTCCAGGATCATTGAATTAATGTTGGATTCAGGTTCTGCAGTTTCCATATTACCCAAGTCTATATACATGCAATACTTTAGAAATTCACCACTTACTAGAGATGTGCGAACGCGGTTCGGATGTTCAGAGTTTGGACCAAACTCAGTCTGTTCGGACGTCCGAACCGAACGTCCGAACTAAACTCAAAAACGGTCGAACAGTTCGGTCATATTCGGGTGAGTTCGGATGAGTTCGGGGGTGGGAAAAATGTGACTTTGTGCGGGAAAAACATGACTGGTAGGGGAGGCAGCTGAGGACCAGACTTCCTGGCACCCGGGCTGGAGACCAGGGGTTGTTTCAGGGCCAAAAGATACCGATACAAAAAAAATAATCTTTGAATTCGGTATTGGTATCAGTAATAGCGATAGCGCTATTTTTGAATGTTTGGCCGAACCGAACAACCGAACCCGAACTTGGGTTTCCAACCGAACAAACGAACGTCTGAACATCTGAACCGCATTCTGTTCACACATCCCTACCACTTACTTCACTTCACTTAGATTATGTTTAGTAAGCTATTCCAGGAACCAAATCCCTGTGTTTGGGTGTTTATCTGCAAATGTGACATTCAACACATGATGCGTAACTGCTGAATTGTATGTTGTGCCGAATGGTACTCCTGTCCTTGGCAGAGATCTTTTTGCTGCACTGCACCTGCAAGTATTAAATGGCTGCATTCCCTCATCATTACCCAGAAGTCCTATGGTACAGATGCTAGTTTCAAGTGTCACAAAAGACAGTAGAGAAGAAACATTGGGTGCACAAAAGGATTTATTCACAAAATTAAGATTAGACCTAATGTGACACCTCACAAGAGGAACTGAAACCTGACCCTGATCATGTCATGGCAGTTGCAAAAGTGCCACCACCAAAAGATGCACAAGCACTAAGCTCCTTTTGGAGTATTACAACATGGTATGCAAAGTATATCCCAGATTATGCTTCAGTCGTATAATCATTAAGAAGGCTACTTCATGGAAATTCAAGCTGGTCTTACACTACTTTTAAACAAGGCGCTGAAAAGCACCTCCTGAGCTCCATGTTGAGAAAAAAGTCATGTGGGGAGTGCTTACATGCTCCCTGTGCTGCCAGAAGTGACGTGCAACGGTGGTGGCTGGAGATGTGGTGCTTTGAAGAGGCGAATTCTGAAAGCCTGAAAAGTGAGGCTTTCAGAACGCTCCTCTTCAAAGCACCACATCTCCAGCCACCGCCGCTGCCGGCAACGGGGAGCACGTCACTTCCAGCAGCGCAGGGAGCATGTAAACAATCTTCGTGTGGCTTTTCTCTCAATGCGGGGCTCAGCAGGTGCTTTTCAGCACCTTGTTTAAAAGCGGTGTGAGACTGCTGATGCAAAAGCTAGTTTTGAAATGGAGAAGTCATTAATTGTAAATAGCCTGACACTGACATTGTTTGATCCAGGGTTACCTACCATTGTCACTACAGATGCCTCAGATTATGGACTTGGAGCTGTACTTACCCAAATCCATGAGGAAAAAACTGAGAAGACGGTTGTGTTTGCTTCAAGATCACTTCAAGGTGCAGAAAGAACATATTCTACACTGGGAAAAGAGGTACTGGCTTGTGTGGGGGCTACAGAGAAATGGAGAGCATACCTGTTGGGCCATATATTCAAACTGCACACAGATCACAATCCACTGACAACACTGCTTGGATGAGCAGAAATGAGGATTTCCAGATGGTCAGCAAAATTGTCATCTTTCACAGATGAGATAGAATATAAACCTGGCACTAAAAAGGCTACAGCTAATTGTTTGTCCCGCTTGCCTCAGCCATCATCAGACGGTTCAATGGACTATGAGGATGAAGTTGTTGCACTCATTGCAAGCGCTCTTACTGCAGTATCACAAGACCAATTCAATAGAGATGTGCGAACGCAGTTTAGACGTTCGGGGTTTGGCCTGAACTCAGCAGGTTTGGACGACCGAACCAAACACCCAAACCAAACACCAAACCTTCCAAACAGTTTGGCCACATTCGGGTGAGTATGGGCACGTTTGGGTGGGAAAACCCTGACTGTCAGGCCCAGGGAGGGATGGGCAGCGGAGTAGCAGACTTCCTGGCCCCAGGAGTGGAGAAAGGCTTGGTGTAGCAGCCAGCCTGCCCAGTCAGCATCCCTCTTTTCCTCAGACCACTGGCTTGGCAGTCTGCAATTGACCACGGGCTAGGCTGCACAGAGTCAATGGGGCTTGTAGTAAAGTGGGCGCAGCAAGTCACAAACATCATTGCCCTCCCCCCCTTCCATAAGCAGACGTTATCAGAACTCTCCCTCTCCCAGCAGTTTGTGTTCCTCCCANCACCACACCCAATCGCCCACCCATTACCATCTCCGTCACCAAAAGCCCAGAAGAACAGCCAGGTCTTACATTGTCTTCAGAAGAAGGGGAGGTCTGTGGAAAGCCAGACCTCCATCTGGAGGGAGTTCCACAACCGCGGTGTGACCACCAAGAATGTCCTCCTCATTGTAACTACACAGGATACCCTGGGGACCTCGGGGAGGGCGCTTCTGGCAAACCACAGGGGTCAATCCAAAACCCGGAGGATGAGGTGATCATGCAGAGAGGCAGGGCTCAGGACATTTAGGGCTTTATAGGCCAAAACCAGCACCTTGAATTGGGCCCGGAAGACTATCGGCAGCCAGTGCAGAGAATGGAACACTGGTGTAATGGGTTCACGGCAACCCATCGCCATAAAGAGATGGGCTGCCACATTCTACAGCAGATGCAGTCTGCAGATTGTCACCAAGGGAAGCCCTACATAGAACGTGTTACAGTAGTCGAGTCTTGAAGTGATAAAAGCATGGATGATGGTGGCAAAGTCTGAGACATAAGGCCTAAGCCATCACACCAGATTGGGGAAAGGCTCCCTTCACCACAGCTGCAACCTGGACATCCAGTTGGAGCTGCTGGTCCAGGAGCACCACCAGATTACAAACCTGAGGAACCAATAGAGGGTGGACCCCATAAATGATGGGTGCCACCACTCCCATGGATCGTCTCACCAGCATCTCCTCCATCTTGTTAGGATTCAACTCACCCTCATCCAGTCCCCCACAGCTGTCAGACACCGGGGAAGCACTAAGACTGCCAGCCTTGGATCATCTGAAAAAGAGAGGTACAGTTGTGTGTCATCAGCACACCGAACCCTCTGACGACCTCACCCAAAGGCTGCATCTGCACATTAAACAGGAGAGGAGAAAAAATAGAGCCTTGTGGGAGTCCACGCATGAGGTCCCAGGGAGAAGATGAACAATTAGGGGTGATGCGACAGCGCCATTTTCCCCCCGCAGCCAATTTCCACCATTACGGAAATTCCCTTGGTTCTTTGCCTGTTGCCAGTGACATTTCGCTATACCGTGACCTCTGTCGGTGCTGCAAAAAACAGCACCTGGCCTGCAGTCCTGCAAATGAGTCACCAAAAACTCNGTTGGATTCAGGTTCTGCAGTTTCCATATTACCCAAGTCTATATACATGCAATACTTTAGAAATTCACCACTTACTAGAGATGTGCGAACGCGGTTCGGATGTTCAGAGTTTGGACCAAACTCAGTCTGTTCGGACGTCCGAACCGAACGTCCGAACTAAACTCAAAAACGGTCGAACAGTTCGGTCATATTCGGGTGAGTTCGGATGAGTTCGGGGGTGGGAAAAATGTGACTTTGTGCGGGAAAAACATGACTGGTAGGGGAGGCAGCTGAGGACCAGACTTCCTGGCACCCGGGCTGGAGACCAGGGGTTGTTTCAGGGCCAAAAGATACCGATACAAAAAAAATAATCTTTGAATTCGGTATTGGTATCAGTAATAGCGATAGCGCTATTTTTGAATGTTTGGCCGAACCGAACAACCGAACCCGAACTTGGGTTTCCAACCGAACAAACGAACGTCTGAACATCTGAACCGCATTCTGTTCACACATCCCTACCACTTACTTCACTTCACTTAGATTATGTTTAGTAAGCTATTCCAGGAACCAAATCCCTGTGTTTGGGTGTTTATCTGCAAATGTGACATTCAACACATGATGCGTAACTGCTGAATTGTATGTTGTGCCGAATGGTACTCCTGTCCTTGGCAGAGATCTTTTTGCTGCACTGCACCTGCAAGTATTAAATGGCTGCATTCCCTCATCATTACCCAGAAGTCCTATGGTACAGATGCTAGTTTCAAGTGTCACAAAAGACAGTAGAGAAGAAACATTGGGTGCACAAAAGGATTTATTCACAAAATTAAGATTAGACCTAATGTGACACCTCACAAGAGGAACTGAAACCTGACCCTGATCATGTCATGGCAGTTGCAAAAGTGCCACCACCAAAAGATGCACAAGCACTAAGCTCCTTTTGGAGTATTACAACATGGTATGCAAAGTATATCCCAGATTATGCTTCAGTCGTATAATCATTAAGAAGGCTACTTCATGGAAATTCAAGCTGGTCTTACACTACTTTTAAACAAGGCGCTGAAAAGCACCTCCTGAGCCCCATGTTGAGAAAAAAGTCATGTGGGGAGTGCTTACATGCTCCCTGTGCTGCCAGAAGTGACGTGCAACGGTGGTGGCTGGAGATGTGGTGCTTTGAAGAGGCGAATTCTGAAAGCCTGAAAAGTGAGGCTTTCAGAACGCTCCTCTTCAAAGCACCACATCTCCAGCCACCGCCGCTGCCGGCAACGGGGAGCACGTCACTTCCAGCAGCGCAGGGAGCATGTAAACAATCTTCGTGTGGCTTTTCTCTCAATGCGGGGCTCAGCAGGTGCTTTTCAGCACCTTGTTTAAAAGCGGTGTGAGACTGCTGATGCAAAAGCTAGTTTTGAAATGGAGAAGTCATTAATTGTAAATAGCCTGACACTGACATTGTTTGATCCAGGGTTACCTACCATTGTCACTACAGATGCCTCAGATTATGGACTTGGAGCTGTACTTACCCAAATCCATGAGGAAAAAACTGAGAAGACGGTTGTGTTTGCTTCAAGATCACTTCAAGGTGCAGAAAGAACATATTCTACACTGGGAAAAGAGGTACTGGCTTGTGTGGGGGCTACAGAGAAATGGAGAGCATACCTGTTGGGCCATATATTCAAACTGCACACAGATCACAATCCACTGACAACACTGCTTGGATGAGCAGAAATGAGGATTTCCAGATGGTCAGCAAAATTGTCATCTTTCACAGATGAGATAGAATATAAACCTGGCACTAAAAAGGCTACAGATAATTGTTTGTCCCGCTTGCCTCTGCCATCATCAGACGGTTCAATGGACAAGGAGGATGAAGTTGTTGCACTCATTGCAAGCGCTCTTACTGCAGTATCACAAGACCAATTCAATAGAGATGTGCGAACGCAGTTTAGACGTTCGGGGTTTGGCCTGAACTCAGCAGGTTTGGACGACCGAACCAAACACCCAAACCAAACACCAAACCTTCCAAACAGTTTGGCCACATTCGGGTGAGTATGGGCACGTTTGGGTGGGAAAACCCTGACTGTCAGGCCCAGGGAGGGATGGGCAGCGGAGTAGCAGACTTCCTGGCCCCAGGAGTGGAGAAAGGCTTGGTGTAGCAGCCAGCCTGCCCAGTCAGCATCCCTCTTTTCCTCAGACCACTGGCTTGGCAGTCTGCAATTGACCACGGGCTAGGCTGCACAGAGTCAATGGGGCTTGTAGTAAAGTGGGCGCAGCAAGTCACAAACATCATTGCCCTCCCCCCCTTCCATAAGCAGACGTTATCAGAACTCTCCCTCTCCCAGCAGTTTGTGTTCCTCCCAATCCATTGCCATCCTCCTCCTATTTAACCCATTTCCACACATTTACCTCCATAGTTTAATTTATTTAGATTAGATTAGATAGATTTAGGTGTTATACCCGGCGTCAAGAAGCAGCCACTCCAGCCCCAGGTTCCACCCTAAGGGTTCTGGGGCCTACGTTACAGGAAGGGAGGGCTGTCCATCCACTCATCCAGAAGCTGCCACTCCAACCCCAAGACCCACTGTCAGGGTTCTGGGGCCATCATTCCACTCACAGGGAACTGTCACTCCACTGCATCAAGAAGCAGCCACTCCAGTCCCAGGACCCATCATCAGAGTTCTGGGGCCTACATTCCATGCAGGGAGGACTGTCATTCCACTTCATCCAGAAGCTGCCACTCTAGTCCCAGGACCCACCATCAGGGTTCTGGGGCCATCATTACGCTAACGGGGAGCCATCATTCCATCGCATCAAGAAACAGCCAGCCACTCTAGCCTCAGGACCCACCGTCAGGGTTTGGGGTTGTCATTCTGCTCACAGTGAGCTGTTATTCCACCGCATCAAGAAACAGCCAGCCAGCCACTCCAGCCCGAAGACCCACCATCAGGGTTCTGGGGCCTATGTTCCAGGCAGGGAGGGCTGTCATTCCACTTCATCTAGAAGCTTCCACTGTAGTCCCAGGACCCACCGTCGGGGTTCTGGGGCCATCATTCTGCTCATGGGGAGCCATCATTCCACCGCATCAAGAAATAGCCAGCCACTCCACCCCCAGGACATAGGGTTCTAGGGCCGTCACTCTGCTCACAAGGAGCCGTCATTTCATGGCATCAAGAAACAGCCAGCCACTCCAGCCCCAGGACCAACCATCAGCCAGGGTTCTAGGGCCGTCATTCCGCTCACAGGGAGCTTTCATTCTGCAGCATCAAGAAGCAGCCACTCCAGATCCAGGACACACCCTAAGGGTTCTGGGGCCTATGTTACAGGCAGGGAAGGCTGTCCATTCATGTCATCCATGTCATCCAGATGTAATAGGGGTGCTTCTGCTGCTGCTGCTACTGCTAGGGTTGGGGGCAGGAATAGACCCCACCAGCTGAAAGGGGTGGCTTCTCCCACTCCCACCATCACCAGGGGTGTCCTGTTGCTGCTGCTGTGCACTCTCCAGAGCCCTCTCTGCCTGTCGGACCCTCTCCACCAGCTCACACTCTCAGTGGCCATAGAGTGTTGTCTGGCATGCCATGCTACCATTCACCCTGGGGTCCATCATGGTTGACTACTAACACATATTCCTCCTGCTACAGGAGCTCATAAAACCGCACCTTCAGCCCTGCTTTCAGCTGCCGCACTAGGGTAATCACCTCAGCCGCCAGCTTCTTGCCCTGAGGGCCACATTCCCACCCCTGGAGAATCTCCTCCAGTCTCCTGAGGAGACTCTGGACCAGAGGGGTCACCTGGCTGATGATGTCTGTGGAGGAGCTGATGGTCTCCTTCACAGCCAGGAACGGTCTCAGAATGAAGATGGTGTGAGCCAGAATCTCCCATTCTGCCCCATAGTACCCTGGAGGTGCCCCGCTGTCGGTCACCAGTTGAACCTGACACAAGGCGGCTTTCTGCTCGAGAAGCTGCTCAAGCATCAGGAATGTCAAATTCCACTGGACACATCTTGCACACATCTTGCACCAACTGGTGCACTGGGGAGTCTTGCTCTGCCTGCTTCTCCCGGAGGAGGTCACTGCCCTTCATGCTCCGGTTAAAGAAACTGGCCAGCTTCCTCCCCCACTCGATCAGGGAGCTAAGGGTGCCTTCCACAATCCCCTTCTTCCCCAAGCCCAGAGTGTCCCTGATCACCAGGTGAAGGGTGTGTGCAGCGCAAGGGATGCTGGTGAAGCCCCCTCGTGGACTGCCCTCAATATGTTGGCCACTTTGTGTGTCACCACACACCCCTTGGTGAAGGGCGCACGTGGAGTGACACACTCCCTCACCATGGTGGTCAAGGCTACCTCAATGTTCCGAGCAGCGTGCGGGCCTTCCATGACTTTCGCCTGAAACAGGGCCCACCTGTACCCTCCTTTTGGACCCCTCCTGCCACTCCCAAACGCTGCCTCCAGGTCCTGCCACCAGTGTGCCGTCACTGCCAGGTAGGCATGCAGCACGTTCCTGCTCGACCACAGGTCGATGGTGAAGTATACAGTGGCACCCCCAGCCCCTTCAAGCTGCTCCCTCACCCGTTCCTTTAAAGCCACCTGCTGATACAGGGTGGTGAGCAAGGGCAGCTTAAGGCCAGGAAGCCAATCAGGCACCTAAACCCCATGTCCCTGACCACTGAGAAGGGCTGCCCATCAAGCACAATGATTTTCCCCAACATTTGCGTGGCTTTCAGTTGAAAGTCACAGTGCCCTTCACATCCTGCAGCTGCCGATGAACTTGGCAGCTGCCCCCACCCCAGCTCCTCCATGGTGCACTGACACTTCTGGGCCTCTACTGGCTGATGCTGCTGCACCACTGACAGCGCTGATGGGAGGGGCAGAACATGGTGGCGACACAGCTCTCGGAGGGACGTGGGGCCAACCCTGTCCAAAGTGGCCAAAGGTCTGTTGTCCTGCCCACCAACAAGTGTCCCAGAGAGCGGGTGTTCTCTATGGTGTGGGACATTTGGTTGCCACACCACCTGAGATTGGGGGCCAAGTTGGTGGAGCAGTTGTTGTTCCTTAAGGTGAACCTTCCGCTGCTGGGATTCCCCGAGCTGCCCCTGGACATGGATTCATGGTGCAGTGGCACACGCCATCCCATGCCAGGGACAGTCTTGGGATGGGGCTCCTCCTCAATCTGAGCTGCTGCTGCTGCTGCTGCTGCTGCTGCTGCTGCTGCTGAGGTGCTGTCCCTTCCTCCCAATGTCCAGTGTCCACCCTGCCCCCCACCCCTCTCTTTCTCTCTCTCACTAGATGGCCTCGGCTGCCCTATCTGACTGATCTCATGATGCCAGGTGGCATTGGGCATCTGTAAGCCAACCTGCCAGCCGGCCTCTGCCTAGACATCTCAGCCCACCTATGTGACTGGCTATCTCTAGCGTGCGCTGCACAGTCTTTGCCAGCCTATCTGAGTGCCCTGCCAAGGTCCCAGCCTGCCTTCCCTACTGCCTCTCATGCCACACTACCTGTCTGCCTGCCCTGGTTGCCAACCTCGAACCCTGCCTCAGTCAACCTTCCGCTGCTCATGGCATGCTGTATGTCTGCTGCTGCTGCCGCTGCTGCCTCTGCTGTACCATGGGTTATGCTACCAGGCAATCCAATTTCTGCTGCTGCTCCACCGATGCCTGGCAGCCTGCAGTGCCTGGCCAAATAGGGGTGCTAGGCCAACCACTAAGTCCCAAATCTTCTCAGCCACTGGGTTTTCCCCGGAAGACCTACTAGCGTCTGAAGCCGGCAGCCAAAG
>QEPC01001250.1:35818-78407 GCA_003113815.1 Sphenodon punctatus
CCCACCAGCACCAGCGGCCGTCCCAGCAGCAGCCGGTAAGTATTAAGTAGTGTACTGTATGATCCCTGGGGTGGCTTGGGGGGTTAACCCCCCCACCCCAGGGATCATACAATACACTACTTAATACTTACCGGCTGCTGCTGGGACGGCCGCTGGTGCTGGTGGGCTCGCTCTAGGTTGCCGGCGGCGGCCCGGAGCCACAGTAGGGACACTCAGGGGAATTTTTTTGTTTAAATCCAGGCTGGGCAGGGGGGGTGTGTCCCCCCTTCCACCCATGCAGCCTGGGAGGGGGAGGGAAACGCGGGGTTTTTTGTGGTTGGTTTTTTTACATTGCGGCCATTCATTTGAATGGCCGCAATGTAAAAAATATCTGGTACCGGGAATCCGGGAAATGGGCCGGATTACCAGGTTGAATCCAATAATGCCGGTACGCCCAGTACCGGCATTATCGGATACCAGAAGATCCGGTTGTCCCAGCCCTAGTATTCAGCAGAGAAGGAAACCCAAAGGTGTTAGTATAAGACAATGGAGCTCAATTCACCTCTCTAGAGTTTGAACATTTTCTTGCGGACCAGAATATCAAACACAGGAAATCATCAGTATATCATCGGATTCAGAGCAACTTTGACACTGGATTAGAGGCAGTAGGTAGAGAGTGCGAGGTGATGGAGGCTCTGTCTGGTCCATCTTTGTGGGCGGAGTTTCAGGAAGTGACGCCAGCTGATGCGGTGGATGTCCTGGGGTCTGTAAGAGCCACTTGTTGTGAACTTGATCCGTGCCCGTCCTGGTTGGTGAAAGTCTCCAGGGAGACGTTGGGGACAGTGCTGGCGAGGGTGGTTAACGCGTCCTTTCAGCAGGGGAGGTTGTCGCCCAGCCTCAAGGAGACTGTGGTGCGCCCCCTGCTGAAGAAATCATTGTTGGACGTGGACGCACTTGCCAGCTGCTGACCTGTCTCTAACCTTCCCTTTTTAGGGAAGGTTATTGAATGGGCGGTGGCGATCCAGCTCCAGGCACATCTAGACAGCATTGGTTTCCTGGACCCTTTTCAATCTGGGTTCCGCCCCGGCTATGGTACTGAGACAGTGTTGGTGGCCTTGGTCGACAATCTCCGCTGAGAGATGGATGCAGGACATTCAACATTCCTTGTCCTGCTAGATCTCTCGGCCGCTTTTGATACCATGGACCATGGACTGTTGTTGAGACTGCTGCGTGACCTGGGGGGGGGGCTAGATGGGACCATTCTTGAATGGTTCCGTTCATTCCTCTCGGGGAGATGCCAGTGGGTAGTGCTGGGAGCTGAAACATCTTGCCCCTGCGCTCTGTCCTGCGGTATTCCGCAGGGTTCCATTTTGTCTCCATTATTATTTAATGTTTATATGTAGCCTTTGGGGGAGGTCGTGAGGGGGTTCAGGGTGTGTTGTCACCAATATGCTGATGATACTCAGCTGTACCTCTCTTTTTCAGCTGACCCAGACCCTGCCATCTCGTTGCTATCCCAGTGTTTGGAGACCGTGGCGGAATGGATGTGGCAGAGCAGACTGAAGCTCAACCCTGATAAGATGGAGGTGATGGTGGTGGGGAGAGCGAGGGAGGTGTCGGGTCCCCGGATTGGGGGGGTTCACCCTTCTGTAGCTCAACAGTTCCGGAGACTGGGCATGGTCCTGGAAGCAAATCTCCACCTGGAGCAGCTGGTAGAGGGGGTGGCGAAGGCTGCTTTCTGCCAGTTGTATCTGGTGCGGAGGTTGAGTCCGTACGTCTCTGGCCCGGACCTGGCCTCCCTCATCCATGCCTTCGTCACCTCGAGGCTGGACTACTGCAATGTGCTCTACGTGGGGCTACCCTTGTTCCTGGTTCGGAGGCTGCAGCTAGTGCAGAATGCGGCGACCCGCCTCCTTTCGGGAATGGGTCGCCGGGACCACATAACACCTGTGCTCCAGGCTCTGCACTGGCTGCCAATAGTGTGCCGAGCCAGGTTCAAGATATTGGTGTTGATTTATAAGGCCCTTTACGGTCTCGGCCCCTCATACCTCAGGGATCTCCTCGCCCGCTGCTCCCCAGAGCGGCTCCTTCAGTCTGCCAGGGGTGCCTTCTTGGAGGTCCCCCATGTTAAGCGGGGGGCCACAATGGAGAGGGAATTCTCGGTGGCCTTTGGAATTCCCTCCCAGAGGAAGCTCGCCTGTCCCCGAGCCTTTTAACATTCCGGCGAGTTTGTAAAACCTGGTTGTTCTCCCAGGCCTTTGGGGAGGATGGGGGGTGGATTAGTGGGTTTTTATCCTCCTATCCTTCTTTATTATTCTTTATTTTTTTGTCCTTTCCCTGTTTTATCTGTAAGTTTTTTATAATTGTTTTAAATGTTTTTAAGACTGTTTTATTTTTATTTTTTTAAAAATTTGTTAGCTGCCCCGAGCTGCTTGCAGGAGGGGCGGGGTATATATATATTTATCAGTTCTAAGCCAGAGGGCTACCATTCTGGTAGCCCTCTGGTAGCCTTTATATATATATATATATATATATATATATATATATATATATATATATATATATATATAAAAAAAAATTCCTCAAGCTAATGGAGAAGTTGAACGTTTTAACAGAAGTCTGAAAGAGAGCTTACATACAGCTAATTCAAAGGAAAAACATGGAAAACCTTCACTTCCGACTTCTTGCAAATATACAGAGCTACACGCTATGCCAAAACACAAAGGTCACCTGCTGAACTGTTGCATGGAAAGGAGATGCATACAAAACTAAATGTTACTGGACTACAGATGCCTATGCCTGACATCCAAACACAGTTGGATATAAGACAAACAATACAACAGAAACAGCAAAAGTACAAGGCATATGCAGACAACCGTTGTGGAGCCAAGGAACTACGATTTGAATGTGGCTCATATGTAAGCCTAAGGAAGCCAGGCATTTTACAAAAAGGTGAACTGGAACCCAGATTTACTTCCCCTCTCAAAATCATTGACAGGAAAGGAAAGTATACCTACAAGTTGTCGGGTGCTCGGATATGGAATGCTAGACACCTAGCACCAGCTTACAAAAGTCCAAATATAGATACCCCAGATCATTTGGCTGTGAATGATGACTTCAGTATTTTGCTTCCTGCATGAAATTCCCAACAAGAACCAGTGCTTGACCAACTCCATGTAAGAGCCAGACAACCACCGGCATGGACTGGAAACTACTTAATGTAACTTTTTGTTTAAAATACTATGGAGCTTGGCAATACTGTTACCCTTAATCACATATAGTATAATTGCTTGTTGGTGGGGGTGAGTTTTCTGTTTTACGTATTTAGGTGGTAACTAGCCAGATTATCATCTTTTTCCTCTATCATGGAAGGAGGTATTGTTTCTTCTAAGACAAGGGGACAATGTGGTATTGTAGCATGTCATATTGCATGCTGGGAGTTGTAGTTTAGAGGTTAACAGAGGTAACAGGCAAAGGAAGTGGAGTTCAGAGTTCAGGGTGTGAGAGATTAGAAGGCAGTCTCTCTTTGCCATGTGGCTACAACTGCTAAATGCCCTGCGGTTTACTGGTGAATAAAACCTTGTAAATAGTTACTCTATTGTGTCTTGGATTTCTGCTACACAACATAAATAACACAGCTCAGAAGACCATATGTCTGGAGCTTTCAACTCTCTGTTAGGAAAAGTTACACATGACTAGATAGTTCTTCCATTGGATCATAAAGTTGGCACATTTATAGCTCAGTCTAATCTCCAATGAATGATGCTCCAAATCACTTGCACTTTTTAAAAAAATAATAAACTGAAATATTCCCACTGGTCACAGCTCCCATGCTGTACATGAAGAGGTGGCATGAAGAGACATGCTGCATTCTCAACAGAACCTTGAGTTGGAGTCTGATCTTAATGGACAGGGAAGGAACATTTAAGTGTATCTTTTTGTTTCCACTTTAAACACAGTGGAAGCTACAAACTTAGTAACTTACAACACTCTTAGAATAACAGATATTGATGAAAATTGTATATCTATTTAATGTAAAGATGACCTAAAATTAAGCTTTAAAAATCAAAAGAAGCTGTAGTAATGCAACCCCTGTCAGATAACATGGCTCCTGATAATCGTAGCAAACTCTGCGAACAGCAGAAATCAAAGTAGATAGTAAATCTTATAAAGCATTTGCTAAGACTTGAGCCAAAGCTATTCACATTAGGAAGGAGGATTATCCAGTAAGAAGCACTGTGCATTTATCCTGGATTAAAGATAAGGAAGTAATGATAAAAAGCCAGAAAGGAAGAGATGACAGCAATTTTAGAGTTACAGAGAACCTTTAACCTTGATCAGTCTCAAATTTCTTTACTGAC
The DNA here is from genome assembly GCA_003113815.1 of Sphenodon punctatus. Taxonomy (NCBI): domain Eukaryota; kingdom Metazoa; phylum Chordata; class Lepidosauria; order Sphenodontia; family Sphenodontidae; genus Sphenodon; species Sphenodon punctatus. The sequence continues at coordinate 40,159 of QEPC01001250.1, forward strand.
TTTACTGTTTGTACAACATACAATGGGGATCATTTTAACCACAAATGAAATGGAATGAAACATGGCTTATGTTTAAGAGTCCATTGATAACATACACAACAATTTAGTTTGAAAAAGGATACCTTATCCAATTGAAACTGCAGACTAATTCCTAACATTCAGTATATTGTCCTGCATGGCATGATGGGAGCTGATGGGTGTAATTCATGTGCATAAGACCTGTACAAGTCTCCTGCCATCTGGGCCCTTAAATTCCAGAGCAACACAAAAGACTAGAACTGGATCACAGCTCAGGAAGACTGATCACCATTATGTGCTCTATCTGGGATAGGGACATTCAGTCCTAAGTCTGAACTACATGGGTGCTCTGAAGGTGAAGTACTCTCCAGGAATAATTAAACACTGTAACACTGCGACTCCCGCTGCCCTCCAGCTGGAGGAATAATTCAACACTGAAGAATTCCTCCAGCTGGAGGAATAATTCCGCCAGGAATAATAAAACACTGTAACACTGCCACTCCAGCTGCCCTCTCCCTTGGTGGTCTCACCTTCACCCACACGCCACGTTTTGAAGGTCGTGGTGGTGGTGTTGGCCTTCTCCTCACCAAATCTTGCCAGTTCCAACCTCTTGCTGCTCCTCCCTCTCACGCCTTCTCTTTCTTTGATACCCACTGCCTTCATCTCTATTTGCCCCTCCAATTCCGTGTGGCTGTCATCTACCGTCCCCAGGTTCAGCTTCATTTTTTCTCTCTCTGACTTTGATGCACAGCTTACTTGCTTTCTGATGACAATATTCCCATGCTTATTCTTGAACACTTCAGTATCCATGTGGACACCCCCTATGACAGTGCTGCTTCCCGCTTCCTCTTGCTAACCTTTGACCTTCACCTGTGGACAGATGGCCCAACACACCACAACGGCCACTCCCTTGACCTAGTATTGTAGTAAAACTGTTCTCTCCCAGACCACTCCTTTGATGCCTTTCCTGTCTCTGACCATCATCTTGCTTCATTCCATCTCTCCCACTAGCCCCCTTCCATTTCCCCAACCTCACACTCTTTCCATGACCTTCAATCTATTGACCCTCTTGACTTTGCTTCCTCCTTCTCCCCCCATCTGTCATCTGTCTCCTCTACCACCTGCCTGGACTCTGCTGTTTTCAGCTTCAACTCATCCTTTTCTTATTTATTTATTTATTTATTTATTTATTTTAAAAATTAATATCCCGCCCCTCCTGCCACAGGCAGCTCGGGGCAGCTTACAACATTCATCAACAATGAAATATAAAACTATAAAAACATATAATTCCCCCCCATCTATTAGCATAAACCTCTGTCCTTTGCTTACCCCTACCATTCACCTACCATCTGCTTGCCCCTACCATCTGCCACCACAGATCCTGCTCTTGAACCACCGAACGCCCATGGCTGAAGTCTCATGAATTTGCTGACTTCCTCCACTTTAAGTTTGTGCTAGTAGTTTAGGGACCTACTTCTAATCAAATCACTAATCCCCATCCCTTTTTCACAATGTAACAGGTGCCTCACCCCCTGGAAGTCCTGCCTTTGATCCCCCCTAACCCCAGAAGGTCCTTGTGTGCGCGTTCGGGGTAGCTTGCAGGTCAAGGTCCTTGGATAGGGTAATTTGAGGTCTCAAACAACTCAACCAATCGAGCTGTTTTTGAGAGCTCTAGCCCCTCCCGTTCCATAGAAAAGGGGGACCAATGGAGTGGGAGTTCATGGGTAGGTGGGGTAGGCAGAAGGGTATCATATGAGGCCTCAAAAAACTCAGCCCACCATGCTGAACCAATCAGCAAAGGTTCCATCATCCTGGACCTCTCAGTTGCAGAGACCAATGGGATGGCGGTTCGTGGGTAAGCAGGATTGGCAGCAGGGGTTCATGTGACCTCTCAAACAACTCAGCTCACCACCCCTGACCAATCAAAAACATTTTTGGACCATAGCCTCTGTCAAGGTGGCTACGGTCCATCAGCACCACCCCCATTAATTCAACAATCTTATATGAAAGAGGCCATTTTGTGGGGTGGGGTATGTGTTACTAAACATGGTAAAGACCGGTGAATGAGAGAAAAACTGGAGGGGGGGCGTTTGCTGCCACTTTGACTTCTTTTACACCAATGGCCTTGATGAGCTGCCTACTGCAAAGTAAAACCCTAATGCCTTACCTTTTCCATGCAACCCCTATGGCCTGGTTTGAGTCTGGTACTCCCTTGAACATGATAAGAAGACCTCAAAGAGGAAAAAAATTTGCTGAAATCATGACGAAAAGTACCCACCAGCCTACTGAGGAATCTGTGTATGAGTCTATGGCTATTCAAGCTAGCAGTCCAACAGAAGATCCACTGGAAACTCACAGACATTCAGGGTTGGATACAGAGAAAAGTTGATGCACTGATGTATCTTTATTTTTTTAATTTCAACAGGTAAACGCTGACTTTGTAAAGTCTTTGGAAGATCTGAATTTGGGAACGCTTGTAGGGGTAAACATATCTTGTGTCCCCTGCTTTTGCACATGCTCGAGAGGAGGTGATCAACTGGATTGCTGAAAGAAGAAACAACTAATGTCAGAAGAATAAAACCTCGTTTGAAACTTCTTTCGTTGTCATTACTGTTTGTTTGTTTGTTTGTTTGTTTGTTTTTAAGCTGGTAATGTTAGAAACATGTCTGCGTACAGGTTCCTGTTAAAAGAGAGCTATTGCCCACCAGGAGAGCTGGAATTCTTGGAGGTCGTGGATCCTCTTTTTCAGGCTGAGGACTTGATATATTTCATGTTTGTTTTTAAAGTAAAAATGCTTTTCTTCCTTTGGTTCAGATGTACAGTGACACAGCTGTATGCGATCACTGGGATTTCATTTTGTAATCTATTACTAGTAAATAGTATAAATAGTTAATACTCAAAATAGTTGTTAAGCTAAGTGGCAAATTGATATATTTGCACACACTGCTAATTACACTCTATTAAATTGTTATTGTCTCATTTAAATCTTACACTCTGGGGAAAAAAGGGGGAAACTATAAAGGGACAGTAGTGAAAAACTTTACCCTGCTTTTTGGAAGTAATTTTTCAAGTCCCAAAGATTAAAGCTGGGGGTGTGCGGAGAGTCCCCAAAAACTGCTTTCTGTATAGTGGAAAATACTACCAAAGAGATGCTGTGGGCTACCAAGAGCCCATGCCCTCAAGATGCTTCAAAATGCTTCTGAACCCTTTAAGATTTAAGTTTATTCTTGTGAGGAGAGAACAATGAAATCACCCCATAGCAGGGCAAAAAGTTACTGTGCAATACTAGGCTGCTTTTACAAGTTACTGTACAAAATTCAGCAAGGAGCATTAGCAACACTCCCCCTTAACATATTATTTAAACACTTCCCTCCCTGCCCCACCCCCCAAAAAAACACTGAGTAACCCATAGGGTTTGCTGAAACAACCAGTGATGTGGCAGAAAATTTTGAATTGGAAAATATTCCAGAAACTTTTCCCATGCTATTTTTTTCTAATGTTGCATAAAATTTGCCTAATTTTTCTTTTGCTCAGACAATTTTTCTATGCAACTTTTTCTGATGCCTTAGATAGACTGTGGTGTGATTTGGCATGTCTGACCTATATCTTTAGTAAACATCACCAAAAAATTGACCATGGGTATTTTCAGACATGACGGGGCAGCTTTTGCCCCATTATGGAATCACCCATTTGATTCCCCACCAGAATCCCGGCATCACGGCCAGAAGACATGCTGGCCGATCCCGGTGGGAAATGGGGGGGGGGCGGGGCTGCGTGGTGCAATGTGCGGCCGCACAGCCCCCCCCCCACACTCCCCCTCTGGGAGACAGGCAGGCGCAGCGGCCAGTCAAGCTGCTGCGTCCGATTCTGATCCATGGTCTGGGCCACGGCCTGGAATCGGCACCGGTGACAGGCGTTACCGGCCACCAATTCCAGACCATGGTTCAACTAATCATGCTTTCGGCCCTGGTCCCCTGATGAGGGCCGAAAGCGTGGTTATTTTGATTCCCGCCACAGGTGCACTGTGGTGAACCTCTAGCGGGACTCAAACAACGTTACAGGACCATTCCCCACCACAGGGTATTGTCTGTGGTTGAGCATGATCTTGTAACGTCTTAAAATACCCCATATTAACTTAATTACATGCTGTAATTAGGGATGGGCAAACACGGTTCGGAAATTCGGAGTTAAGACTGAACTCTCACTCAACCGAACCGAACTTCTGAGCTGAACTCGATTTTCGAACCGAACCGAATTTCCGAACTCAGTTCTGTTTGCCCATCCCTATAAGATAATATTCCATTTAGTTCAATGGGGTTTGAATTTCCGAACTGTGTTCAGAAGTTCAGAGTTCGGACCGAACTCGAATAGTTCGGTCGACTGAACCGAACTTCCAAACCGAACTCGATTTTTTTAACTGAACCAAACCGAATTTCTGAACTTGGTTCTGTTCACCCATCCCTAGCTGTAATATATCAACGTTTCTCCAGTAGCCTGCCAAGTGCCAACTGCAATATTTTATTAGGGGAAGAGGGGGGAAAAATCAATAAACCCACAATGTGGTTTAACTGTTTTATACTGAAACAAATTCAAACTTGGACTTATTTATATTGACTTGACTTGTAAATATCTTAAAACATAACCCAAGAGTAAAACATTTTTAAACAATGAGAAAAAAATTAAGGGCAGTGGGGGGCACTAAAAGTATTAACATACACTGGATTTTTTTAGCATGCTCAAACATATGTTGCCACTATTGTCCACTGATTTACTTGTCTAACAGGGTGATTTCAGACATTACGAGATCACACTCAACCACAGTGAACCACGCTCAATCCCGCCGTGGGGCCAAAGAGCCCTGAACGTCTGTTAGGCGCGTGCCAGATGTTCATCACGCTCAATACCCACATGGGGTCAGTTTCAAACACACTTCCTGGGCTCCCCGGCACAAAATCCCGGGAAGCGTGGCCAAAGAGATCCCCACCGGGAAACAACAAAAAGTAACGTCTGGACACCAATCCCCGGGCGGAACCAAAGGAAACGAGCCCCAGCCGTGGACAATGCATGCAACATCACTGCCAGGCAACCAGCAACAACACAACCACCGGAGGGAGATTTAAAGGGAAATCTGCAGCAGGCAAGCATGGCGGGATGGGGCGAGGAGGGAGGCGGATGAGAGCGGCGGGCAAGAGAGCGATGGTGGAGGAGGAGGAGGAGGCAGAGGAGGCAGGGGCAGTGGTGGAGGTGGAGGGAGCACAGGCAGAGGAGGGGGAGATGGGGAGAGCTGCCCATGGAGGCAGGGCAGAGACAACACCCACAGCAGCAGCAGGCGGAACGCGATGCCCCGGGGACAGCAGCCGGACCCTGGGCCCGTGGCCCCAGTGCAGCGCATGCGGGAGTACCAGGCATGGGTCCACAGGCGGAGGGAGGAACAGGTACAGGAGATCATTCAGAATGTGGCGGAACAGGGGGAGAGGATGATCGAGGCCATGGCCCGCATGGAGGCGGCCATCAAGCGGTCCCTGAAGCGGGCCGAGGCGAGGGACCAGAGGCTCCAGGCTGAGGTGCACCTGGAGCAGAGGCGGGAGGCCCGGGAACACAGCAGGCAGGTGGAGGCACTAGGGAGGCTGGAGCAGGCCATCACTGGGATGGTGCGGGAGCACACAGCCAAAATGGACAGCTCCCATGATATTGGGACCTCCCTGCTCCTGCATGCCGGCACGATGTGCGCCTATGTGATGGCACCGCCGGGCACCCTGCCTGCCCAGGTCCCAATGCCGGGACCCTCAGTGGCCCTGCCACCCGCCCAGGTGCCCCAGCTGGCCCCACGCCCTCAGGGGCCACGCATCTGCCTCCCGGTGCCCCTGGCGCTCCGGAGGGTGCAGCCTCCCAGGGGGCCACCCAGGGCCCCAGCCTCCCTCTCCCCCCCCACTTCCCGCCCCCCTGCAGCACAGGACAATGCAGGGATCATGGACAGCGGGGGGGGAGGAGAGCTCAAAGAGCTCCATAGGCCCCAGCGGGTGCTCACGGGGAAGGCCAAGGAAGCGAGGGGGGATGGGGGGAAGGGGGGGAGGGGAGGGTGACATGATGGGGGTCACTGTAGGGGACTGGGCAACGCAGGGGTGGAGGGACCGGGTGAATGTGTGCACTTGGGGTAAATAAAGGCTGCAGTCACTAGTATGGCTTGTGCTCCCATTTGTGGGGCACAGGGGTGGGGACCCACCTGTGCAGGGGCATGGCCATGTAACCATGGGTGGGGACCCCCGGGAGGAAGTCCCTCACCCCAGGTGATATGCCTCGCCAGGGCATTCTGGATCCGTTTTGCGTAACGGTACTCCCTGGGGTTCTCGGCGTTCGCGTACAGGGGCACGGGACCAGGGCGCCAGTGGGGCTCAGGGTACTCCAGGGCTGCCCCCTCGGTTTCGCAGATATTGTGGAGCACGCATCAGGCACCGATCACCAGGGACGAGGTCGAGACGGTGTAATCCAGGCGTCCAGCTACACTCCTACAGCGCTGCTTGAGGGCCCCGAAGGCAAGTTCCACCATGGTCCAGCTGGAACACAGGCGGGTATTGTATAGCACCTCCGCAGGGGTCTTCGGTACAGGGTAAACCTTCATCAACCAATAGGTGAGGGGGTAGGCAGAGTCCCCCAGAATACAGGGGGGCATCGGGACCCACTCGATCCAGCTCATGCCCATGTCCACGAAGTCCCCCCGGAACATCCGGGCATAGAAGGGGGAGATGGTCATGATCCTGGCGTCGTGACTGCAGCCGGAGTTGCCTGTGTAGATGTCTATGAACTGGCCCCGGTGATCCACCACCCCCTGCAGTTGCAGGGAGTAGTAACCGTGCCTGTTCACATACTCCAGGGTCTCCCTGGCGGCTGGGCAGAGTACCTCTATGTGGGTGCCATCCACAGCTCCCATGCAGTTTCGGAAGCCTCCGGCCGCAAACCCCGCCATCACGACCCCCTGGTCCACTAGCTGGATCGTTCTGTCCAGGAGCACGCCCTCCACCGCCTCGCACACATCTCGGAAGATACAGGCGACAGTGCTGAGCCCCAACCCGAAGTGCTGGGACACTGACCGGCAGGAGTCGGGCGTAGCGAGGGCCCAGACCCCTATCGCCACCTGCTGGACCATGGGGATGGGGTCCCGCATGGAGGTGTGCTGCCACTCCAGCCTGGGTGTGAGGAGCTCCACTAGGCGGAGCAGGATGGTCTTGCTCATCCTAAAGTGGGCTCTCCACTCTGGCTCTTCCCAATGGGCCAGCGCCCTAGCCCACCACGTCTGTGTGCGCTCTGCAACCCATAGGCATCTGGCTATGGGCATAGCGAGCAGGGATGCCCGGCACATGGTCTCCCTTGCCCAGAGGAGGCGCCTGGCAGCCCAACAGAGCAGTGCGGACCAGGTCCGGCTCCGGCTCGCAGCCTGCCAATCCGCCCTGGAAATTCTCTGCGCCCTGAGCCGAACATGGACTCTCCTGCTCCCGTGGTGGGCCCGGAGGCCCCTTGCAGCTATCCGGGCCAGGGCAACCCGCAACCGGATGGCCAGTTGCACCTCAGCGGTCAGGAGGCGCAGCTGCTCGGTGTGGTTGCGTAACCACTCGGCTGCGAGCGCAAGGTACACCCAATGGGCAGCTGCCCTGTCCCACTCCATGGTGGTGGGGCCCAAGGGGAGCAGTTATACAGGGCCTCTGATGGCAGGACTGTCCTGGGGGGCAGGCCCCTAGGCGGCCGTGGCACCCCCCAAGGGGAGGGCCGGGGTATGCGTGTGTGCAATTGGGTGCACCGGCAGGCAGGGCACCTGGCCTCGCCCCTGCATGGGTGCGTGGGTCTGCACGCTCCCTGGACAGCTGCATTCCATCAGCCATCTCCACCGCCACCCCGCCACCCCTGTCCCCTCTGTTTGCTACAGTATGGCCTTGGAGGTGCAATTAGCCAGACAGTGTGATCGCTATTGTGTTCTGCAGCTGTGCCGGGTCCGCACCCCATGCCTCGCTCTGTTGTGCTACAATGTTGTGGTCCGCGGCTGCTTTCCCTGGCCTTGGGACCCCTCTGCGGCCCTCCCAACCCTGGAGGGTGTGTGTGTTATTCTCCCTGTCATGCCAGACCATGGCTGGTTGCCCGTCCTCGGGGCTGCCTCTCCCCGGCCCCAATGGGGCCCCCCATATCTGGACCTTCCACGAGACCATGTCTCTTTGCAACCTGTGGCATACCCCAGCCGTGCAGCTGCTGCTGGGCACCCCGGGCAGCCGTGCGGGTGCCTTTGAGAGCTTAAGCTCTGGACTTCGCTACTTCGGCTATGAGGCGAGCACTCGTGATTGCCGGCTGCATACAGAGACCCTGGGGCTAGTTCACTTCCCTGAGGGGCACATCCCAGACAAGCGGTGTTCGCATGTGCCCTGGACCGGGGATGAGACCATTTCCACGCTGGTTGTGTACGGGCTGAGCACCTACATGGTGTGCCTTGCTGAGGGTGGCCCTGCCTTGACCATGTCCTACTTTGCCTGTGTTCAGGGGGCACGTGGGTACCAGCGCACCCGTGGGGCGGTGTACCACCGGCTGCTGGAGCTGGGACATCTTCCTTGGTCCCCTTCTGCTGCCTGCTGTGTGCTGGAGCCTTCCGCGGCGGAGATGTCGGCCCTGTTGGGGGTGTGGTCCCGTGTGGATGTCCATCTGGCTCTCTCCATGCATGATCCCTTTGAGGCGTACTACCTGATCGCGCACCACATGTCCGTGCTGGGGTACCACCGGGGCTTCCTCCATTGGCCCCACCTGGTTCACCGGGCGGGGCACCCAGGCCCTGGGCCTGCAGTGGCCCCCCGTGGCAGCCTGTGACTCCTTGTGCTCCTCCCAGCCCCCCCATGTGTCCTGCCCCTGTGTGGGCTCTCGCCCCGGTCTGGGGGGGCCTGGTCCCCACTGGTTGCTCCCGCCCTGATGTCTCTGCTGTGGTGTGTGCCAGCCTGCTTCGCGAGGTGCTGCTGCCCCTGCCTGTGGCTCTGGGCCCCCTCCTTCCCCCCCGTATGCCTCCACCCCTTAGCCTCCCTCAGAGGTTGCCCTCCCTAGTGCCTCGGTGCGGCGCCCTGTGTGGCCTCTCTGACCTGCCCATGTGCAGCTACCTGTCCGCACCCACCAGCGCTGCCACCTGATGCACGCTCCCACCCCTCTTGGGTGCTTGTGTGACCTGGGGGTTAGGGTGCCCCCGGACTGGACCACGGTGCTTCCACTGGGGGGGCATGTCGTTGGACCTGCAGCACCGCTCCGCCTGTCCTGGCTTGCCCTCCATCTTCCCCTCTGTGACTGTGGGGCCACTGTTCTCCTCCTGGACCATCTCCACCCGGCTCGCTGTGCATTGCAGGCCCCCATGATGCCTTGGTCCCGGGGTCCTGGTCCCCCCTTTCCGAGACTGCCTGTGTTGCTGTGGGGGCACCTATGTGGACTGTCCTGCTGTGGTGGGGGGGGTTGCTGCAGCCTGTGTCCCGACCTGCTCCTTTGCGGTGACCCCCCTCTTCCATGTCCCCCCCCCACTCCCGTTGTTCCTTGTGTTTTGTCCGGGCGCCCCTGCCCCCCTTCCCGACCTTTCCCTTGTGTGTGTACACATGTGTGTGTGTGTGTGTGTGCCCGCGCGTGTGGTCATGCGGTGTGTTCTGCTGTGGGTCCGCTCTCTGTGTGCCTGCTGTGTGTGGTACCTGTCAGTCTCTTCTCCCTCTTCCCCCCTCCCTTCCCGTTTCCCTTGTGTGGGCGTTCCCTTTTGTGCCTTTTGGCTTCGTTTGCCCTCAGGCAGCCATGTCTGTGTCCCACCCCTGCCTGGTGGTTTCTGGGAGTTTTGACCACGGCTGGGGATCGGCGTCACGTCTGTTGCGCTGCCCCAATCCGTGATCTGTCAGCCCGATTCCCGGTCGTGGTCCCGGTCCTGTCACATCTGTTTGGGGCTTTTATTCGCCCCGGGGAGTGGTTGTTTTGTTCACCCCCACTGAGGATCCACTGTGGTGAACCGCCCATCTGTAACGTCTGAAATCACCCAGAGTTAAGTTTCACTGAGACCACTCTTCAGTTTCATTGTCACTATATGTAGAAGTGCTTACACTATCTAGTTCCAGTTCAGATTGAGGCACTCTATGTGGGGCTACCTTATGGTGATGATTCAGAAGCTGCAGCTGATGCAGAATGCAGCGGCCCAGCTCCTGGTGGGGCTGGGCCGCCGAGAGCACATAACACCAGTGCTCCGATCTCTGCACTGGCTGTGAATAGGCTTCTGGGCCTGATTCAAAGTGTTGGTTCTGACCTATAAAGCCTTACATGGTCTGGGCTCTGCCTATTTGTGAGATCGCCTCACCCCCCGGGTTCTGGACCGGCTCCTGCGGCCATCTGGGGGCGCCCTGTTGGAGGTCCCCGCAGGTGGCTGTGTCATGCCTTTGGAACTCCCTCCCGGTGGGGACCTGTCTGGCCGCAGACCTCACGGGGTTCGGTAGGAATTGTAAGACCTGGCTGTTCCATCGGGCATTTGGCGAGGGAGAGGGGTGAAGGTAGGTGTGGGGTGGGTGTTTTTGGTTTTGTTCTCCCCATTTTAGAGTTGTATTTGTTATTTCATGCTTTTATATATTTTACTGTATTTATTAACTGATTTTGTTAGCTGCCCTGGGCTGCCTGGCAGGAGGGGTGGGGTATAATTTAAAAATATATATAAATAAATAAATCTGATTCAGAATCAGAACTGCTTGACACACATTCTCTTTCCTGAAAGGATGGTTCTACCTGCAACAGTTGTGCCTGAAACTGGTCTGACAGCAAGAAGAGATTTTAGAAATAGAAACAAGCTTAGCAGTGCGTTCATTTGTTAGGCTATTCCTCTTTTTTGTTTTGATGGAGCTTGAAAGTTTTCCAGTTATGTTCACAAGAAGCAGCTGTGGATGGAATGCTTAGGATCCTGATGGCAATCTTGGACAATTGTCAGGTTCCTCTCACCAGGTGAGAGGAGACAGTTTCTCTGCCGCCCGCCAAATGAAGTCTTGGTTCCAAAGTTTTTCTTTTGCACGGTACTCAGCTGTGTCTGCCATCACACTTATTTCATCAATGTTGGGTACATTTTTAACTACTTCCATAATAGTATTAAGAGCAGTAGATAAATGTTGTCCACTGTGTCGAGGATCCAATAGGTTTACTGCAAGGTGAACTGGATGAGAGCAAAACTCAAATCTCTTAGTAAATATTTGTTTTACTTCTTCTTTGGATAGAGGTGAAGAAGGCAAAAGCTCCATTAGATTTTAATTCAGTTTTCTGAATATCGCTGGAATATTTGAAAGGTTTGGTGTATCTTCCTCAAGCTTTTTGATAGCCTCTGAAATTGGTAGCAACAAATTGAATGCTCCTTGGATTCGAACCTAAACCACAACATTGCTGAGTATCTGATTACGAATGTGGACAGGAATAATCTGGGATACTGCGTCATCTATTGTGGCACACTGTAAACAGTTCTTTGTATGCAGCAAACTATCTAAGTACTTTGTAGCCGAACCCCATCTAGTTTCTGCTGGCAATAAAAGTGCATTTTCCTTCCCGTGCTTCTCTTTCTGTAATCTCTTCAATGTCTGATTAGCAACATGATGATTGTTTAATGTCTTCACAATTGAAGATCTGGGTCATCTTTTGGGGATGAGTTTCAGGAAGTGACGCCAGCTGATGCGGTGGGTGCCCTGGGGTCTGTGAGAGCCACCAGTTGCGAATTAGATCCATGCTCATCCTGGTTGGTGAAAGCCTACAGGGAGACCTTGGGGACGGTGCTGGCGAGGGTGGTCCATGTGTCCCTCTGGCAGGGGAGATTATTGCCCAGCCTCAAGGAGGCTATGGTGCGCCCCCTGCTTAAGAAACCATCATTGGATGTGGACGCACTCGCCAGCTACCAACCTGTCTCTAATCTTCCCTTTTTAGGGAAGATTATTGAACGGGTGATGGCGACACATCTCCAGGCGCATTTTAATAGCATCGGTTTCCTTGACCCTTTTCAGTTTGGGTTCCGCCCCAGCTATGGTACTGAGACGGTGTTGGTGGTCTTGGTGAATGATCTCTGTCAGGAGATGGATGCAGGATGTTCAACATTTCTCATCCTGCTAGACCTCTCAGCCACCTTTGATACCGTGGACCACAGGCTGCTGTTGAGACGGCTTCGAGACCTGGGGGGGTCTGGATGGGACTGTTTTGAAGTGATTCTGTTCATTCCTCTCGGGGAGGAGCCAGCGGGTGGTGCTGGGGGCTGAAACATCATACGCCCGGGCCTTGACTTGCGGCGTTCCGCAGGGTTCGATCCTGTCTCCATTATTATTTAATGTCTATATGAAGTCCTTGGGGGAGATTGTGAGAGGGTTCAGGGTGCATTGACACCAATATGCTGATAATACTCAGTTGTACCTCTTTTTCGACTGACCCAGGCCCTGCTGTCTCGTTGCTTTCCCAGTGTTTGGAGGCCATCACGGATTGGATATGGCAGAGCAGACTGAAACTTAATCCCGACAAGATGGAGGTGATGTTGGTGGGTAGGGAAAGGGAGGTATTGACCCCTCTGGTGGGGGGGGGGGGTCGCCCGTCTGTGGCCCAACAGGTTTGGAGCCTGGGGTTGGTTTTGGACTCAGGCCTCCATCTGGATCAGCAGGTGGAGACAGTGTCAAAAGCCGCCTTTCGCCACCTGTATCTGGTGCGACGGCTGTGTCCGTAGATCTCCAGGCCCGACCTGGCCACCCTCATCCATGCCTTCATTACCTGGAGGCTCAACTACTGCAATTCGCTATACGTAGGGCTTCCCTTGACTCTGGTTCAGAGGCTGCAGCTTGTGCAGATGGTGGCGGCCCGTCTCCTTATGGGGCTGGGCCGATGGGAGCACATAACACCTGTGCTCCAAACTCTGCCCTGGCTGCTGATAGTGTACCGAGCCAGGTTTAAGGTTTTGGTATTGGCCTATTAAGCCCTACACCGTCTGGGTCCCTCATACCTCAGGGACTGCCTCACCTTCCGCATCTCAGAGGGATCTCTTTGGTCTGCCGGGGGGACCTTCTTGGAGGTCCTCCGTGTTAGACTTGGGGCCACAATGGGAGGGCATTCTCGATAACTTGGACGCGGCTTTGGAATTCCCTCCCGGAGGAAGCCAGTCTGGCCTCAGGTCTGTTGGCATTTCATAGGGCCTGTAAAACCTGGCTGTTCACTCAGGCCTTTGTGGGGGAGGGTGGGTTAGAAGAGGGGGGTTGCGGCTTACTTTATGTGTTTAGTTTTAATGGTTTTACGGTTGTGTTAGTTTTATGGGGGGAAGTTTTATTGGGGGGAATTTTTATTGTACACCGCCCCGGGATGCCTTAGCATGAGGGGGCTGCTAATAAATATTTATAATAATAAATATAAATAAATAAATTGCTTTGCAGCTACTTGTATGATTTCTATTGAATTTACACTTAATATGTCCTTTGCCAGAAGATCCAACTGATGAGCAAGACAGCCAAATATTATTAAATGAGGATATTTTGCCTTTAATATTTGCCATGAAGCTTTCTTGTTACTCCCATTGTCAGTCACAAGGGCTTGCACCCTGGAGGGACCTGTTCTTTCAATCCCTTCACTCAATAAATTGGCTATATATTCACCTGTATGACAGGAAGATTTGATAGCAATTGCTTTCAGGAATATTGGTTCAGTGGTTGCAAACATAATGTCCAATAAAGGACTTCCTTGTATATCAGTCCATCCATATGACATCAGTGTCAGTGATTCTGCTTGACCAATCTTTTAAACAACCATTGTTTGAAGTCTGTTGTACTCTCTATCTAAAAGAGAATATGATAAGCAATAACATGATGGTAACTTGTAAGATGGACGTATTAATTTGTAATGCTCCTTCCAGTATTGATTTTTAGTTATGGAAAGAGATATACCACTTGTGTATATAGCTCGAGCTAATGTCTCATCTACTTTTTTTTTATTTAATGACATTTTATCCACCAAGCTTTATATTGACTGTCTTGAAGTTGAACAGTTACTCTCAGATTTTGTCTTGCGACTGTGATCTTGAAAAAGATAACAGACCTAGCAGCTTACCCCTTTCAGTTTCCATGTTGGCAAATCGGCTGTTTTACTTGAGTTACCAAGTTTTATTTATTTATTTATTTATCTTCATAATTTATACCCCGCGTCCTCCTGTAACCAGCTCATGGCGGCTTCCAACAGTTTATAACAATACATAAAAACACTATAAAAACAATTTTAAAACAATCAACAATATTTAAACAAGGCAACAGAATTTTAAAACAATAAAACAGGATGGGGGTGGAAAACCATGACCCTAACCCACCCCCCACCCCCAAAGGCCTGGGTGAACAGCCAGGTTTTACAACACCGCCGGAATGGCAATAGGCTTGGGGCCAGGCGGATTTCCTCCGGAAGGGAGTTCCAAAGGCGCGGCCCGGCCACCTAGAATGCCCTCTCCATTGTGGCCCCCCGCTTTACGGGGGGAACCTCCAAGAAGGTTCCCCCAGCCGACCACAGGAGCCACTCTGGGGCATGGAGGGCTAGGCGGTCCCTGAGGTACGGGGGGCCCAGACCGCAAAGGGCTTTGTAAATCAACACCTGACACAGGTTGATGACACAAAAGATAGAAAAGAATTTTAGCCTACAGCTACTATAGTGTTGCATTATTAACTTTATCATTTTCAAAGTGCTAGGTGCTACAGTCTACAGAGAGTTGTTTAAATATATTTGTTAACTTATATGAATGAATAGTTTATCTGGTCACCGACCTTCATAAACATGAATATATTACAAAATAAAATAAGATATAGTTTTAAAAACAGGCATATAGTAGAAACCATATTAGATACTTACATATGATTCCTGAGGTAGTCTTTTCCCAGATGATGTTCCACCACTTCACTGCAGCAGTTTCTTGTATGAGTAGTGTATTTTTTCTGGACACTTTGGGCATGTTGCCAAATGTCTTTTCATTCTTGTTGCAATATTTGCATATTTCTGGCCACAATATTTACATTTGCTAACTCTCTTCTTTCCTTCAGTGGATTCACTATAGTGATACCATACACAACTCTTTTTCAGATTAGACATTATGACTACCTCTAACAGATTTTGATTCTTTTCCAATCTCCAAACCACAGATCGCTAAAAGAAATGAGACACACTGCTTTGTGTGCTTAGTTTCTGTTTCACTTCCAGATATCTGTTGCAGTCACAGCTTTAGTTTTAGTTTCCCTTCACCATCAGTAATTTTCCACACACAGCAAAATGCGGCCAAAGCCCTGATATGGGTACCTTACACAGCAAGACAGACAAGGATCTTCCATCTTTGCTGATGATCCTACTGAGAGAACAGTAATATTGCTCCAGTTGGGAACATAAGGGAAAAAGTAGCAGAGACAAAAGAATGCAGTCAACACCACTAGATGCACTTATGGGTCAAGAGACAGTACCTTTCTTCTGTTACACTCATGAATGATCAATCTTTTATCAGTACTGCTTTTGCACACAGCAGATTCTTAACTGTGCTTAGCTGTGCATCTGGTGATTTTCTACTGTATTTCCCCAGTAGGAGCAAAGTACCTAGCCTCTCCTCATACATGAGCCCTTCCATGCCCTTGATCATTTTTGTTGCCCTTCTCTGTACCTTTTCTAGTTCAGCTATGTCTTTTTTGAGATGGGCAACTAGAACTGCAGACAATATTTGAAGTGTGGTTGCGCAATTGATTTGTATGGAGGCAAATAATCAAGTGTGCTCCCTTCCCTCAGGGAAATAAGAAAGATCCTAGTAGAGCAGATTCTTCATCGGACTTGCTCACATAAGAACAGCTGTCTCAGGAAAATCTTGGTCTACCTACAGTTATTCTAAAGTTATTGCACACATTAATGGAAGACCTGGAAAATTTTCCGTGGAAAAATTTGGTGGTGGAAAGTTTTCTGCCACCCATGTCTGGAAAAAACTAATTTACTGGTTTACTGACATCAAAGGAGAGGTCTGAGAGAAAACAGTTTTTAGGTCAAAGGAGTGGCTGTTTTGGTGCATCGGGCCATCAGTCCACAGGCAAAGGTCAAACAAAGAGGTCAGTGAGAAGAAGCGGGAAATCACATTATCAGAGGGGCTGTCCACATGGAAGATGGGACTTCCCGGGCGTAGGGTACCTGTCATATTATGCAAAAGATGCAGGGCTTAGTGGTTTGATGAGAAGTAGGTTCCTAAACTTCTTGTGCTTTCTGCATTTAGTGATGCACTTTCCCTGGCCAAAGACCATTATTACACCATGTTATTCAAATTCAACTCATGCAACCCATGCCATCTCTTCTCCACATTTGCTTCCCTCCTGAAGCCTCCCTGTCCTCCCTTCTGTTCCTCACTCCCTGGACAGGGTCTTCTCTACATCTTCAACAAGATTGATAAACTCAGCCTTGCAATCACTTCTCAACCTTCTCCCTCCCCCATCCCATTCCCTGATGTTCCCTCCTGCCTCTCTACTTTTCTCCTTTTCCCCAGCTTCTCTTGATGAGGTCGCCTACCTCCTCTCTTCATCCAACCCCTCCACTTGCCCCCTTGACCCCATCCCCTGTCACCTCCTAATGACAATTGCCCCCACTGCTGAGCCTTCTCTGGTGTGCATCATCCCTATCTACTCTCCCTATCTACTGAGTCATTTCCATTGTCTTTCAAACATGTCACAGTCTCCCCTATCCTTAAGAAGGCCACACTTTACTCCTCTGACCCTATCAGCTATTGTCCCATTTTGTCCCATTTTGCTCCTACCCTTCTCTTCCAAGTTCCTGGAGTGGGCTGTCTACATGTGCTGTCTGGATTTCCTCTCGTCAAAAAGCTTCCAATGTCACTGTGGCCCTCAGAGCTTGTACTAATTTTCAAAATGGTCCCTGGGAGGGAAAAGGTTCCCCACCCCTGGCATAGAGGTTAGGGGCAGGGTGCTTAAGGGCTATGTTATGGAAGAGAAGCATCCAGATCACAGATCTGTTCCCTGTTCCCTTCTGCGCATGTCCTCATCTCTGCTTCCTTACCTTGAGCTCAGACTTTCAGTGCTTGGAAGTAGGAATAGGATCAAGGGCCCAGATCCAGAAAGGGGCCAGATTAAGGGGCCAGATCCAGAAAAGGGACCAAAATTAGGGCTGAAACTCGATCTTGATATTTTTTTGATTCTCACAGAGAATTGGACTTCTGTACAAGAATCAAGATAAGAATGAGAATTGAGAAAATATCTCAATGTTGTCTCCGTCAATGTTTTTCTCGATTAAATTTTTTTTAAAAACATTGTGCATATACAAAATGGTGGTCAGGGCCATTCTGCACATGCATGACCCTTTCCCAAGAAGGCTCAGGCAGCGTCGGTGCCATTTTGGAAAAGGGCAGTCGGTCTCCACATGTACAGAACAGCTGACCTTTTCTAAAATGGCATAGACACTACCTAAACCATCTAGGAAAAGGTCTTCACATGTGCACAATAGCTCCGGCAGCCATTTTGCACATGTACAGTGAAATGTTTTAGCAAGATCCTCATGTGATTCTTGAAACCCTTAATGAGTCTTAACCATTTCCATACTGCCTCTCTTAAAGCTCAGAGAGGAGAGACCAATCTTGGGGTTTCCCTGTGACTTTGTCACAAATGCCCTTTTCCAAAATGGTACTGATGTGTCCGGAACCATTTATTAGGTGTGGGAATTTCGGTTCCCCCGATATCTGAAACTGCGCTGCTGGTATTTTGCTGTACCAGCAGTTTTGGATTAACCCGGTAATCTGGGGTACTGGTACCGGTTCCCCGTGCTGGATTTTTTTACATTGTGGCCATTGAAATGAATGGCCACAATGTAAAAAAAACCCCCAAAAAACCCCACTTTCCCTCCCCCATCCCGGGTGGAAGGGGGGACACCCCCCAACCACCCTGCCCAGCCTGGATTTTTTTTAATTTAACCCGAAGTCTAGGTGCTAGCGCAGGCTCCGGAACGCTGCTGCACTGGCAGTGGTGACCCGGAGCCCACACCAGCAGGTGCTAGATGATCCCTGGGTGGGGGGGTAGGGCGATTCCTGGGGTGGGGGGGTGTTAAACCTCCCCCCACCCCAGGGATCACCTAGTACCTGCTGATGTGGGCTCCGGGTCGCCGCTGCTAGTGCGGCGGCAGCCCAGAGCCCGCACTAGCAGCCGGACTTTAGATTAAAATTAAATTTTTAAAAATCCAGCCTGGGAGGGGGGAGGGGGGAGGTATTGGGTTTTTTTTTTCCATTTATTTCAATGGGGACAGTTCCCCATTGAAATCAATGGGAAAAAAAACGGTACTGGTATACCGGTTTAATCCGGCAAACCGATTTTTTGTAAACTGATAACCGGTAAAACCGGTAAAAAAAATTTGCCCCAAGTCCCACCCCTACCATTTAGGAAGAGGGCCAGGCATGCACAGAATGGCACCGGTGGCCATTTTGCACAAGCGCAGTGATTTTTTTAAAAACAATAAAATAAAACAAAAATATAAACAAAAATGGCAGAGTTCTTTACGAGCCCCTCTTCCCCCCAATGAGTGGGTTTTTGGAAATGGAAATGAAAATTAAAATGAAAATAAATGTGACTGAAGTACACCTCTGAGGAGCTATGGAAAGCCTCACAGAAGGGGTAAGTTTTTAGAAGGTATTTGAAAGTTGGGAGGGAGCAGAGCAAATACTTGTAACAGCATGTGACCATCTCCACCTCATACTGGCTGGCCTACAAGAGCCACAGGTCATAAATTAAACAGCCACTTGCAGCTCATGCACCATAGTAAATTCGGTTCAGTTCGGAAGTTCGGTTCAGTCCACCAAACTATTCGAGTTCGGAACTCCAAACTTCCGAACAGAGTTTGGAAATTCAAACCCCATTCAACTAAATGGAATATTATCTTATAGGGATGGACAAACAGAACCGAGTTTGGAAAATCAGTTCGGTTCGAAAATTGAGTTTGGTTCAGATGTTCAGTTCAGTCGACTGAACTGGTCGAGTTCGGTCCGAACTCCAAACTTCTGAACTGCGTTCGCCCATCCCTACAAACGACAAGTTTTAAAACTGGCTTTGCATTAGAAAAGGCCAGTTACAATACACAACTCTACTATTAGAGTTCAAACTGAAGTTATACAATCACAGTTTTAACCAAGAATGAAAACAAACAGGTATGGTAAAGAATCAAGATTAGAAAACAAAAATCCCTAGCATCAGCTAGGGATTTTCCCCAAAGTTTAAGTTTTTCCCAAAGTTTAAATCCCCAGTGGAGCTATGGGGACTTAAACTTTTGGAAAAATCATAGTGAGATATGTCTTTGCTGACATCATTTCCTATATACTGTCAGAAAAGTTGTGATTTTTGTTATTTTCAAATACTCATGTAGAATCACAGCTGACAGTGTTCA
Source organism: Sphenodon punctatus (assembly GCA_003113815.1). Lineage (NCBI taxonomy): Eukaryota > Metazoa > Chordata > Lepidosauria > Sphenodontia > Sphenodontidae > Sphenodon > Sphenodon punctatus. The sequence continues at coordinate 59,587 of QEPC01001250.1, forward strand.
AACCTTTCAAACATTTTATGTTGACCTTTCATAATAGTTTACGTGAGACAGCAAGGGAAAATAAGAAAGTAGCCAACCATACTTAGAACAGAGTGGGTTGTTTTGTGTAGGGGGGGCGGGGTTTGTTTTTTTTAAATGTCAAAGTTTAAGATTGGCAACAAATGCCAAATTTAATCCACAAAATAGCTGTGATTTGTACCATTTATACAAATACAATATTATGTTACTTGCAGAATGTACTAGTCACCTTCAATAGCAAACAAACTGTGGAAAAAACACTTGTTTCCTATGCAAATATCAAGAATCTAATGCCTTTCCATATCATTGTCAGGCAATAAAAATGTTCTGTATGCAGGGTTAGACATTTACAAGGAACAAAACCTTAGCTAATGTTCCATTATTGTCCTTCTGTTTTGAGTGGAAACCAAATTACTGATAAGAATTAAATGGAAATAGTTTCTACTTTTTCCTGATGGTTCAGTGTTCAGCAAACCTAAACCCCACACTTTACACATGTGGGCATCAAGGAGTGGCATATCTAAAACTTCTCTAGTATGTACTAAGATTGCCAAATATATATTTCATTTCATGCAACTTGTTTCTGTCATATAGATTAACTTCAATGGGAATAAATAATAGCAGTGATGTTTAGATACTTTCACTTTCATTCCAGCCTGAAAGCAAACCAAGTAGTATGTGTCCCCCCCACCCCTGCACCAAAGGGTGGCCCCTGGAGGAGGGCACTGATCTGTCCAGGAAACAGCAATGGAAGTCATGGGCAAGAGTAGGAGCATGTAGTCATGAGGCCAGTTCCCATGAATGTGTCTTTGGGCCCTAGCCTTCCCAGTTTACAAGATACTGGAGATGCCTGCAATGTAGTCAAGTATCTAGGATCTAGCAGATGACATGTTCTTCTTCACCTTCATGAGTCAGAGGAGGTGGTGGCAGTGCAGTGTGGCCTTAAAATGGGTCTGGGAGGCAAGGTTTTAGCTGGGTGGCTGTGGAGTTGTGAGGGCAAAATAAGCATATAAGTGACCGACAGGACTGACATGGCATATCACTGTGTAAGGCCCAAGGTACTTAAAGTCAAGTTCTGTCGATAAGTGTTCCGAGTAGTAGTGGGCACTGGGCAGTGTATGGACTCATGGATGGTTTGAAGGTGGATGACCCAATCTTGGGCTGCAGGGACCTCAGAGGTTTCAGGGACATTGGCTTGGAAATGGGAATGGAACCTGTATGCGGCCTAGAAGGGAGTCTGTCCCATAGATACATGCTGGGAGTTGTTGCATGTGAATTCAGCTGCAGGAAGGAGCTCAGTCCAATTGTCTTGATGGTAAAACAGAAAGCAGTGAAGGTACTGCTCCAAGACCTGGTGTGTCCTTTCCACCTGTCCATTTGTTTGGGGATGGGGGTGAAGGGGGCTGACGATTGAAGGAGGGTGACACCAAGGAGCTTGAACACGGCTCACCAAAAATGGGCTTTGTCTTTGGCACTGGGAAGAGCATCTACGGGCACAAATGCTAGGGAAGGCTTCTACCCTGCACCCCCTACCTCACCCATCCCTAGCTCCCCCCCCTTCCAGTTCCTTTCCCAAATGGAAAGAGGAGTATGGGTGCAGATCCTCTGGAGAAGGACCCTCCTTCTCCTTATCATTTCTATAGCGCTACTAGTCATATGCAGTGCTGTCTCCTGCACCCCCTGCCTTGCTTTCTCCTCTCACACCTGAGAGAGCGCAATCCACTTACTATTGTAAAAATAACTGTATGCCCTTGTGAAGGTGGTAGGTTAATGATAAAGTCATTAACCAAGGTGGAGAGCAGGGACTTTGGACTATGGACTTCCTATCCTCAAGAAGTCTACCCTTGATCCTTCCTATCCCTCTAATTACAGTCTCATCTCTCTCCTCCCTTTTGTCTCTAAGCTCCTGAAATGTGCTGTGTATACCCATTGCCTTGACGTCCTCTCTGCCAACTCTTCCCTTGACCCTCTCCAATCTGGCTTCCGCCCCCTCCACTCTACTGAGACTGCTCTTCCTAAAAAACTAATGACCTTCTCTTAGCAAAATCATATTGCCTGTACTCCATCCTGGTCCTCTTCGATCACTCTGCTGCTTTTGACACTGTCAACCACTCTCTCTTACTTGACTGCCTCCACTCCCTTGGTTTTCGTGTCTCGGTCCTCAACTGGTTCTCTTCCTACCTCTCTGACTGATCCTTCAATGTGTCTCTTGCTGATGCCTCCTCTACTTCTCTTTCCTTCTCAGTTGTGGTTCCCCAAGACTCCGTCCTTGGCCCTCTTATCTTCTCTCTATACACTCTGTCCCTAGGCAAACTCATCGAATCTCATGGCTTCCAGTACCATCTGTATGCTGATGATGCCCAACTCTATCTCCCCCCTTCTCTTTCCCCTTGCCCACCGCTTTGACTATGTACAGCCCTCTCCTCTCTCCACTGGCTCCCTCTTCCTGGACACATTCTGCACAAACTCCTGGTTTTTACCTACAAGGCTCTTCATGGCCTTGCTCCTCCCATCTCTCAGCACTCATATCCCGCTACACTTCTGTCCAGGAGCTCCGCTCCTCTCCTGCCACCACCCTCACCTGCTCACTACTCCCCAGCTCCTCAAAACACATCCAACCCTTTTCCCTAGCTGTCCCCATGACTGGAACTCCCTCCCTGAACACATTCGCTTGGCTTCCTCCCTCCAAAGCTTCAAATTCCTCTTCAAAACCCACCTCTTCCATCAAGTTTTCCCTGACTCCTAATTCCCCTTGCCGACTTATCCTCAATCATCATATATTGTGTAACATTAAATGAGTTACTACACCTTTGTAACTAAGCCAAGCATGTGCACCTCAGACCTCACGAGTTCGTGTATGTATCCTTGTCTATTCCTCTGTTTCTCCCCCACTTTGTCTCTTCCCCTCCCCCCTTGTCTCTCTTAGAGTGTAAACCCACTGGGGCAGGGACTGTGTCTCTTTCTTACAATTGTAAAGTGCCAGATACATTGCTTGTGCTATATAAATGCTAAATAAATAAATACTACTACTACTACTACTACTACTACTATTACTAAGAAGAAGAAGAAGAAGAAGAAGAAGAAGAAGAAGAATACACAGCCTCCATTCACATGCTTTAGCATAAACAGGCAGCCCCCTGTGCACATTTCATGTCCTGGTGGCAGTTGCGCCACCAGTGACACCACTCAGTGCATTCCCTCTCCCTGACCCTGGCTCTGATGGAAGTGTGGAGGGGTGGGTGTGTGTCACAGTCAGGGAAGGTTCCTTCCCTGCACCCCCTACCTCACCCCCCAGTTCCTTTCCCAAATGGAAAGAGGAGTGCAGGTGCCGATGCTCTGGAGAAGGACCCTCCTCCTTAGCATTTCTATAGTGCTACTAGTTGTACACAGTGCTGTCTCCTGCACCCCCTGCCTCGCTGTCTCCTCTCACACTTGAGAGAATGCAATAACATTCCTCTAGCAGCCACCTCTCAGCTGAGAGAGCATGCTAGGTGCGACTTTATGGTGCTGGCAGACCTGGGTGCAGGGGAGGTTGCACAAAACCTAATTTATGAGACATAGTCACGTGGATGTGCATTAGCATACTGGCCCACTGCAATGTTCCTGGATGGCAATGTGAGCATGATGGGGGGTAGGCTGTGGGGTGTGTGTGCAGGCTATCATCTGGAGAACACCTAATAGAAGGTCAGGCAATCACCAACTTGATGAATGCTCATGTGGGCTACCGTCTTGTTTATTTTCACCCTACCAGCAGGAGCCCATCAGGTGGAAGCATAAGAGTATAGGTGGTGTCATACTGGGTTGGACCAATGGTCTGTTGAACCCAGCATCCTGTCTCCAACAGAGGCCAATCTCGGTCACTTGAGAGAAGTACCCAGTCAGGTCACAATTCCCTGTTGTCCACTCACAGGTCTCAAAAGTAAGCAGTTACGTCCTCTAAACCTACTTTACATAAACTTGGATCTGCCCCCTGTGGTTGCCCTGTGCCTGGCTGTACTTATTTAATTAATGTATTTATTTATTTATTTTAAAAATTTGATACACCACATCCATCCTGCCTCAGGCAGCTCAGGACGGTGATTTCTTTTGATATCTTTTATTTCTGGTGCATGTGCGTGTGTGCATGTGTTTAAGCAAATGTATATTTAACTGGCACAAGCAGGCAAATGCTAGTCTTTCCTTCAGTGGCAACTTCAGTTCTTCTTCTGTTTATTATTATTATTATTATTATTATTATTATTAACAAACATTTATATAGCGCCAGCACTTTACAAAGTAATAAAATAGACACGGTCCCTGCCCCTAGGGCTTACAATCTGAGAGACAGGAGCTGGGGGAGAGACTTAGGAAGGGGAACAGAGGGAGAGACAAGGGGTCTAACATTCATGAAGATGCGAGGTCTCAAGTGCACGTACTTGGCTTGGTTACGATGAGAATGACAGCAGGCAGGTCCATGTTGCAAGGATAAGGGTAAACCGATCGTAGGTATAGGAATAGTGGCTCAGCAGGATAAAGAGTCAGACAGAGCAGAGCGAAAGAGGTGAGTTTTAAGGAGAGATTTGAAGGTATGAAGGGAGGGGGCAAGGCGGATGTGGACAGGGAGGGAGTTCCAGGCATGGGGGGCAGCAAGTGAGAAGGGACGAAGGCGCTTAGGGGAGCAGGGAAGGCGTGGAAGGGTGAGAGAAGGGACAGAGGAGGAGCGAAGTGCACGGGCTGGAGTATGGAGGGCGATAAGTGTAGAGAGGTAGGGGGGAGCAAGGTTGTGAAGAGCTTTATAGGTGAAGATTAGGAACTTGTGCAGGATTCGTTCAGGAAGGGGAAGCCAGTGAAGCGAAGAGAGGAGGGGCTGCACATGGTCGAAGTGACTGGCGAGGTAGATGACCCTGGCAGCAGAGTTTTGGACAGAGATGAGGGGTTCTGTTTCCCAACCCCCTTCCTCTCTCCCTCAGCCACAGCCCTCAGCATCCCTTCCTCTCCCCCTCAGCCACAGCCCTCAGCATCTAGGTTTTGACAGGAGCCCACACTCCTCTCCCATCCACTTGGTATTGTAGCCAAGGGAGCCCTGAATTCAGGGCAGAACAGCTGGAAAAGTCTTTGGAGTGGACTCAGAGGGAGAAGGTAGAGGGAGGTGGCAGTATGAGCTGCATGAGTTGCCTGTGTGAGCTGTGCTCCTGCGCTGTTCCCATTCCTCCTGCATGGTACATGACAGAAGGATGAGCTGCTCAAAGGTTCCACCAGCAGCAGCTGTCAGCTAACCCTAGGACACTTTGCAGGGATGCTCAGCCCAGCAATTCCAGAGAAGCAGCAGTGCACCACCTACACTTTGCTAGGGCTTCTTTACTCAGTGCTTTATGGGCCCCCATTTCTTCAACCTGCCAGCTCACCACACTGGCCCAGGACATCATCACAGGAAGTGTAGAGTGTCATAACAAAGTCCCCATATCTCTATGGTGGACTAGCGGACCACTCAACGTTGGGTGGCAGGGAGGGGGTCTGTAACCAGATGTTTACTGAGATCCATGTTTTAGACTGTTCTGTGTGTCAGCTGAGGAGCTCCCCAGATACATTCTGGAGAACAAACCTCTGAAAACCCATGGCCAGTCTGTGTCTAGTTCCTAGACACATAATGCTTGCCCCTCTGTTAGGTGACTAGAACATTGGCAAGTGTTACCTGTAAAGACACCCAGTGTTTCTGTCATTTACTGATGGAAAAGGAGGTAACTCTACTAAAGTTTCTTAAAAGAATAGCATGTTGTCAATAAAGTAAAAGTCTGAAGGTAAGACCCCTTAATACTGATGGATTCTGAGAATTTTTAAGTTTGTGGATTTAGTTCAGTGTCAGAATTGTTTTCAATTGAATTTGACATAAAGGTGACATAGTGAGAAACAAAGCTCAATTGAAGGGGGGGGGATTGTTTCCTTTATACAGTGATTCAATACATGCTGATTTTCTTTAGAAAGTTTAGCCAAGTTCTAGAGTTCTGGCATGCCACATCACAGAAATATGCATGTTAATGCACACGGCTCAAGCTTTAATGTGGTCACCTAAAAAAATCTGACAATTCCTAACCATTGTTATACTCCATCTGAGAATCAGGAATAATTAAGGTGCACTCTTCCTGAACCATTACAAAAATTATAGCAGATATTTCTTTGGGGTCCAGCAGCTGTGTGGTAGACCTCTCCAGTGTCTTTTCTGTCAATGAAAGCCGGTGTCACTTCTACAATGCAGCATATACAACAGAATCGAACCACCATGATGAGATAGAAAAGTAAGCTTCAGAATTCTGGTAGTTTGTCCTTGGAGTGAGTGTCTCCTTGGCATTCACAGAAACATATAATGTCAGCGTTAGACAGGACATCAAGGGTCATCTGTTCCAATCCCCTGCTTCGATGCAGGATTACTACTACTACATAATACAGGAAAGATACGAAGAAAGGCACTGATCCTGGGAAAATTGCCACAGAAGTATTCAAAAGTGTTACCTACTTAGAAAGGATAGCTGATTAGCATATCCAAAATCACACAAAATACAAGCATAGGAGCACCCTCAAATTTGTGTTTCAAAATGGTAGCCGTATACTAATTTTCATTTTAGTCTAATTTCTCATTAAACTGTTATTTTTCACTTTGATAATGCCCTATTGGTCAGTAATTAATTTGAACACCCTGTTATGCAGTTACACCTAATCAGTTTCAGATGTGATTCAGAAGCTGGAATCATATCAGACATTTTTGACCAGTTCATCTGATCTTTCAGATACCAACCTCAATCTTCAGCATTGATGGGGCACTGTATTGACTTCCACTCTAGGATTTGGAAATATGTGCAAAGGCTGTGATATTTTGTGGCTGATGTTGTTGGAGGCAAATGTTCAGCCGTGACAAACAATTTTGAACACACGACCTTCTCCACAAGTATTCGACAGCGAAGTTTGTCTAGGTGATCATTTGCATTGCTACCATGCAGTAATAAAATTGCCTTCTGCCCTGCACATTCAGTTTCAGATTGTGTCCTATTACTGAAACAGAATATGGCTGATAACTCACAGAGTTTCCTGTCATTCAGTAATTTCTGGAAAGCTGCACTTTTTCCAGAGCCAAAAATTCGTGAGATGGTGTCTGAGCCTATGAAGGCATGCAGAAAGAGTAGATAGTTGCATGTATCATCACTGAGTTGCTGTAGAATGCTATAAATGTCACATTGAAGAAACACATCTGTCATTGAATGTCACTGTGATTGTACAGTTTGGAATCACTTTGGCGGCAGTAATACACAAAATCAGGACTGCACAAAGTACAGCACAAGGGCCACATGTGGTCCGCAAGGACCGTTCCTGTGGCCCACCATGACTCCTCCTGCTACTGGGCTTGTCTCGCCCCAGGTAAGGGGGGTGGTGCGGTGAATTGACCTCAGCACACCCTGTCCTTTATGTTTTGGGGGAGGTGCCAGCTTTGGCAGGGGGAGTGCCAGCTTTGCCATGTGGCTTAGGGCACTGACTTCTGTCTTCCCCTGCCTGTGCATCCTGCCATGTTATCCTGGTTTGCCCCTGTGTGCACATCCTGTCATCTAGGTTTGTCAGGGTGATGACAGATGCCAACTCTTCTTTGCTATGTGACTTGGGGCGTTGGTTTGTCATGTTTCCTCCTGCCTGTGCACCCTGCCCTGTGATCCTGGTTTGCCCCTCCATGCACATCCTGTCTTCTAGGTTTGCGTGTGTGTTCGTGTATGCCAGCTTTGCTTTGCCATGTGACTTGGGGCAGTTAAATTAAGTCAGGCTCACACTGGAACTTCTTTGGAGCACACGAGTTGTTTGTTAAATAAACTTAATTAGAAACTGAATTGCATTTTATTATTACTGAACATTTATTTGTACAGCCTTGGAGTAGCCCTGATGCCCCTTCCCAGTGCAATCTGATGTGTTGATTCTTTGTATGCAGGTTTGAAATAGGACCAAATTATCATTAGGTTTTAACATTCAGACAAGCTATGCAAATTGGGGGTGGGATCATGCAATTTGGGGACGGGCCCAGGGTTGGGTCCAAATCAAATATTCCGACCCTTGGCACGAATCAAGTTGAGCACCCTTGCAAAAGATGAATGAGCAGGTCCATATCCTCTCCATTGAGAATAGATGTACGTGTTTTGGATGATGAAACTGTAGTATTAGTGATATCGACATCTGCATCTCCGTGAACATGTTGGATAATGCACCCCTGTTGCGTTACCTCCTGTGCTATAAGCAGAATAATCTGTTGCTTATTCATGTCATTCGACAGGAAGTAATATTTTTGGCCCACAAAAGTCGTATCAGGAGTGAAGTTCACAATAGGACTAGTTGTAGTCAGGGAATTGATCAGTGGCTTAAAATATAGAAAGGCCCAGGAATCAATATGGTCCCGAGGGAGATATTTAAGCAGGTCCCCGATTGGTGGGCTGAGTAGGGGTGTGCACTTTATTTTTGTTATATTGATAACGATACCGACATTCTCATATTTGTTATCATTATTGCGATAATGATAACAAAGATAAATAATAAACTCAATAACAATAATGAAAGTCATTATTGATTTCATTATTGCCTGGCAGGTGTTTTTTGGATGGAAATGTGGAGAGGGGAGGAGAAAGCAGACATCTCGGAGCCAGAAACGGTGTTGAACTCTTGAACTGGGTCTGTGATGGGAGGGAAAGGACCTGATGCATGTAATTGCTGGCCAATGAGCAGCACAAGCAGGTCCCAGGCAGCTGAATGGCACCCTGTGATTGCTCAATGCCTCCTGCCTTCCAGAACCAATCATGGGGGCTCTGGGGAGGGCACTGCAACCTTCTATGTTGCAGGGCCAAGTTGTTTGACTCTTGTCCTGTGTTATTATTATTATTATTATTATTATTATTATTATTAAGTATTTATATAGCGCCAGCGATGTACCTGACACTTTACAAAGAATAAGATAGACACGATCCCTGCCCGAGAGCTTACAATCTAAAGACAGGGGGAGGGGACACAAGGAAGGGGGAACAGAGGGAGAGACAAGGGATGCAACATTCATGAGGATGTGAGAACTCAGGTACATGTTCTTGACTTGGTTACAGTAAATTGGGAGTTTGCAGATAACAGGTGGGGGATAATCCTGGGCGGGGGTGGTTAGCAGGAGTTAAGAAGGACGGAGTGGAAAAGGTGAGTTTTGACTGAGACTTGAAGGTGTGGAGGGTAGGGGGCCAGGCAGTCAAGGTCCGAGAGGGAGTTCCAGGAATGTGGTGCAGTAAGGTAGAAAGGATGAAGGCGGTTGGGGGAGCAGGGGAGGCATGGGAGGGTGAGGGAGGGGATGGAAGAGGAGCTGAATGCTCGAGCAGGGGTTTGAAGCTCTTGCTGTGTCAGGTTGCAGTTACAGAACTCAATCTTCCCCAGTCCTCCATGCTATACAGTACCTTTCCTTAAACCCTTTATTTTACCCTTCCCCTGTCTGTCTCCTCCTGTACATAGATAGATAGATAGATAGATAGATAGAAAGATAGATAGATAGATAGATAGATAGATAGATCGACCCTATAGTTTTTTGCTTTCCCCTTCCCCTGTCTGTCTCCCCTGTCCATATATTATATCTCCCCCTGTCCATATAGATAGATAGATAGATAGATAGATAGATAGATAGATAGATAGATAGATAGGGCTTTTTAATGATATATATTAGCATTATAGGATGGGAATTCAAATATATACTTAGCTAGAACACATAGCAGATAGAAGTTTATTGATATAGATACTTATAATATATTGCATATAGTATAGGTTATTAGGTGTAGGTTTAGGTTAGACATACTGTGACAGCTTACGGTGATGGTGAGGAGAGTATTGTCAGGATTGGGGCCCCAAAGTACACCGTCACGCTGGAATTAGCTTAAACAAAGTGGGAATTAACTCCAATACAGTTTATTAAATACAGTTCACACCATCAACTAACTATATGCCGGGTATGCAACCCCTTCGGCCTCTTGGCTATCTAGCTCCTGCTTAGTCAGATCTCAGTCCACTGACTGGTGAACAACAAGCATTCTTTATTTTCCTTTGGGGAAGTTTCCAAGCCTCATCTCCATCAGGAGCATCAATGGGCATTCCTCTGCTTCCAGACAGCTTCTCCCTCAGGAACCCTAGGCAGCCACCACAGAGTTCCTTCCTTCTCTGAGTTTCAAGGCAGCTTTTCCTTTCAGCAGTCTGAGACAGCCACAGCAGAGGTCTTTCCCATCCAGAGTCCAACAGCAGACTGAGGGTGATTTTAAACGTGCCAGCCTCCTTTCTTGACACAGCGCGTGGTCAAATCTTCATCCCTGTGCAGAATCAGGCCAGCCGTTCAACAGACGTGCCGGCCTGATTCCGCTCAGGGATTGGGGAGGGGGCGGGGCTGTGTTGTGCAAGATGCGGCCGCATGGCCCGGGCCCCCTCACCGCTCCCCCAGCCACCCACCCTCCTGGAGACGGGCGGGCACAATGGCCAATTCAGCTGCTGCACCCGATCCCAGCTCGTGGCCAGGACCATGCTCCAGCCTTGGCGGTGGTAACAAACATTACCGGCCACTGATTCCGAACCTTGGTCCAGGTAACCACCATTCCAGAGGTGAGGTCAGCCTCCTCTCCAGAATGGTGATTAATTGGATTCCCGCCGGATGTTCACTGTGGTGAACATATGGCAGGAACCCCTTCAGATGTTATGGGATCTCCTCCACCACAGGTGGTTCACTGTGGTAAAAGGGAGATCCGTAACGTCTGAAATTACCCTAAGACTTGGATGCCTTAGCATTTCCTTTATAGCTGGTGGTTCTGCCCAGCTTATTCCAGTTCCTGTTGGTCAGCTTCCAGCTGAGTCTCATTAGCCTGTTACTCTCATTTAGTGGCTTAGAGGCCACTTCCAGGCTTTCTTAAAGGGCTAGAAGCTCTCTCAGGCTTCACTCTGTTACACATATATATTAGTAATTTTTTATATTGTCACTGTGCACCTATTACTGCTGCATTATAATGAGAAAGGGAGGAAGGAGTTCAACGTCTGAGAAGTCTGGGGCAGGTGTCTGCTGGCACTTTTGCCGCTGGTGGCAGCCCACAACGGAAATGATACCGAAAACAAAATCTTCATTATCACTTGAAATCAATACTGATACCGACACCGATAACAAAGAATGAAATTTTGTTATTAACGATAATGAAAATGACAGTTTTTAATAACAAAAAACCCCAACCAAAAATGAAAAACCAGGGTCCCTGGTTCACACCCCTAGGGCTGAGGCCATTGCAAACTTATTTACCCAGATTAATGATTCAGGGACAATACCACCTAGTTATTGTCCCTATTTATAAGAAGGGTGCTAGGAATGATGCTTGCAACTATCACCGTGCATGCTTATTATGTATTGTGGCGGCCAAGTGTACTCTCTCCTGCTCTTTGAGAAATTGAAAGGCTGGATCTATGAGCAGGGAGTTTTGGCATAGGAACAAGCAAGTTTTTGTGAGGGTAAATCATCTGTGAAACATTGCTTCATTCTTGCCCATCTAGTTGAATGAGCCAAGCAGAATAAACAGAAACTATTTGCAACTTTTATAGATTTTTCATCTGCGTTTGACACCATTAATAGAGAAAAACTTTGGGATAAGATGGCAGCTCTTCAGGTAGATAAAAGATTATTGGCTTTAATCAAATCTTTGTACTCTAGCATGAGTCTTCGTGTGCGCTTAGGCTGGAAGGGTACACTCTCAAGTCCTATTCCAACAATAAATGGAGTCAGACAAGAATGTCTATTGGTCCCTTTCCTTTTTTAATATCTATGCGAATGAGCACATTGAACAACTGGATTATATGGCACCCAAACTGGACACCTGCAGACTCTCTATACTTATGTATGCAGATGACACAATTCTTCTCTCCACATCCTGCTTGAGAATGAAGCATCTGCTGGACAATTTTGGTAATCTGTGTGACATTGAAGAACTGTCTATTAACTTTGCAAAGACTAAGGTGATGTTTTTTCACCATCCCAGTGGTTATGTAACCATAAGCTTGCGCAGGTCTGACATTTCAAGTATTTAGGTATAGTTTTTTCCTCTGTGGGGTCCTGGAAGGCCTATGTGCATTATGCTGAGCACTCTACCTTGGCCTCAATGCAAGGACTGGTCAGATTCTCTAAATTGATTAAGCCTGCTCAGAGAGTGTTCTAGGCGAAAATAGTCTCTCATATCTGCTACAGAGCACAAGTCTGGGGGAGAACTTTGAAGGTTTTACAAAACCAGTGGCTACGAAGAACTCCCAGCCTGCTACGAAGAATCCCCGGCCTACCCGGGGCACAATTACGGCAATCACGTGCTTAGAAACTTGGCTGCAGTCATTATCATCATTACTTTCCTTCTGGTTGAAAGTATTGAATGAATTCTCCTGCCTCCTCACTTCTCCAACTTTATCTGAGAGAGATGTTGTGCAGGTGTACCAGTAAATCCACCAGGAATACCTATAAAGGGCATTTAGAAAGGAATCTATGTGCACTTGGCTTTTCCTGGGGCTACATGGCTTCACTACCCTTGGGGACAGCTAGGCGTCTTATAAAGGAGTGCCTTCTCGATCAGGATCTGCAGATGGTGAGGTCCAAGGCACCTGCTTGTCAGTCCTCACCCTGGTATAAATATTGGATACCGTGACCTAAAGAATCTCATTATCTTTGTTCACTTTCTTCCCATGTGCACAGGGAAGCTTTCAGAGCTCTCCGATTGCAATCTATGCAGACTATGGTTTTACAGGGTCGTTACTCTGGGGTCGGTTTTAGTGATAGGATATGTACATGTGGTTTAGGGGAAATAGAGAACTTGGAACATTGTTTCATTTTTTGTCCTGTTCATAATTGCACTCACTCCTGGCTGTTCTCGACCCTCCACATTTCATATGATATGCTGCTTTATTTTCTCATGAATGATTCTTGAGATTTTGTAACTAAGTAGGTCAGTAGTGGACTTTGCTCTGTCTGCTGCCAAACTGAGAGTGAGGTGGCTGTCGAACGCTTTGTTGGTGGACCATCTAGACCTGTGATTGTTTATTAGTATTCTGTTATTCTGTGTTTATTTATTTGTTCAAATTTGACATGGCCTGTTGGCTAGTTCACAGTAAATAAATCTGAAACCTGAAATCAGTAGGACTAGTGTGTGTGCTCTTGTGGTGCTTATGAGTCACATCTTTAGTCGATGGTGAGTTGACCTAACCATCAAAAATAATAATGGCTTTCCCATAATGTTTCAACGTGAAGTTAGCGTACGACTTTACAATGGCTTCGTAAGTGTTGCTTTATGCCACAAAATGCGATGAAGTAGTGACCCTTCATCTAACACATCCTGCTCTGTTGTCTGGGGATGTTCTAATACTGCAGAGTCACATTTCATCTGAACATACCCTGCAATAGCGTGTGCTAACTGTGGCTTATTGGCTTTGTGACTCAAATAAAGCTGGTGGGTAGGCACATAGTTTATACTGTAGCATGTCTTCAGGATTCATGTCACACGCCTTAGCTACTATCAGCAATCTTTGGAACAATAATGCAGGGCAGGGGTGTGCACCAGGGCCCCATGTCATTTTTCATTTTTCGTTATCGTTTTCGTTATTAAAATGTGTCATTTTTGGTTTTGTTAATAACGAAATGTTGATTTTTTCTTATCATTGTCTTTATTGGTATTGGTACCAATTTCAAACAAAGATTTTCTTTTGGGTATCCAGTGATTGATTGATTTATTAAATGGCACTGGCTTGCACCATGGCCAAACATCCAAACATTACTCCATACATATCCTCTAAAATTCTGTAACACACTTGATTAATTAACCTAATACAGCATAACATTACTGCCCACAAACGGATCAGACAAATGCATACACAAATTTAAAATCATCAAAACTATCCCCTACTCTGATCACATTTGGTCGGGGGGAAGCCGGCACCTTAACGGAGTCGTAATACCGTTCAAATCAAAATAAATAAAAAAGACTAAAAACATTATTCTAACTAGTAATTCAATAGGGAATGTAATCCATACCACGTTAAATTAAAAGTTAATCTATTAATTTATTAAGACTTCTATCCTCCTGGAAGATTGATTACAATAGCTAAAAGCTATTTACCCATTGCTGGTTTCCATTTCAGCCATATATGTAGTACTAATGCTAATTCGTATCCTGATACATCCTCTTATTAATTTATTCATCTAGTTAGAGAACAACTATTAAGTTGTTCCTTGTTTGAAAGTAGTCGTTTCATGAAAACAATAATTAATTTATACTCACAAATGGACTTTTCCATGGTCGAATCCTGATGAGAAGAGAGCCATCCAGGTTACCCCCATACTGAATTTATGTTATTCAGACTAATTCTAGCCTTAATCCTACCTATGTCTGCAGCTCTCATAGCGTCAGTGGAGAGAAACATCACTGATTGCATGTAGCACTATCCTCCTCTTCATAGGCCCTGCGCTTAGAGGCTAGAAGGACAAATCGGGCAACAGCATTATATTCCTCTACCTTATTAGGATTTAATAATAATTTCATTTTATAAACTAGGTCATAATGTTCCTTCCCATGTAACAAAGGTGTAATCCATATTTCCCTTAATGCTGTATATAGGGGACACCTAAGTAGAATATGATCTATTGGTTCTACCTCTCATAAATAGTAGGGACACCTTCGCTGATTCCTTGGGAGTGAATTATAGCGCCCTTGAATTACTGCTGTCTCTATTAGCTGAAACCGCAACCTTGTATACTGTCTACGCAGTTCAACAGAGCTAAGTAGATCTAAATACTGCTCCAGACCAAAGACTTCCTTAATCTGACCAAGCTATGGAGCAGCTTTCCACCTGGCCAGGGTGGCTAGATCTTCCTGTCTCTCTATATCCCTTATCCTTTCTGTAAACTGTTTTTTCTGCTGTAGTGGAGATAGCTGCCATAAGCCTTGAATTGAAAACCCTGTCTGATTAAGTAGGGTATGAAAGGAGATAAGCCAGAGATAAGCCCGTATGCCCATATTAGTCAGTTTCTCTAGAAGACATAGATAAGGGAGAGATTTCTCCTCCTGACTTACTATATGAGTCCAGTATTTCAGGAGGGCTATCTTCTTGAGGCCAGTGATTAAAAAAATACCTTTTTTCTCTTACAGCAGCCACAGGGACTGCTTGAGGCACTCCCAAGAGCTGTCTGAGGAATTTGTTTTGTGTTACCTCAAGATCTGTTGTCTTTATCTCAGGGATTTCCCTGCCCATAGGTCAAGATTGCTTGAGTCTTAGCTTTATACACCTGTAGAACCCTGGATGTAGTAATACCTATGGAGCGACATGCCATAGACAAAATTGCTTTGGAGGTTGACTTGGCTCTCCCTGCAATGTAGCGCGCATGATATTTCCAGGATCCATTCTTATTGAACATCACCCCCAGATAACAGAAAGAGTCCACTTGTTCTAGTCTCTCGTCTTGCAATATCCAATCATACTTTTTAGTTCTTTCCCCAACCATCATAATTTTGGTCTTCTCAAAGTTTACCTCTAAACCATTTTCAATACAATATGTTCCACAAGATTTCAATAGGGTTCTAAGACCTTCCCTAGTTTGTGATAGTAGCACAGTGTCCTCTGCATATTGCAGAATAGGCACAGGATATGATTTTATTACTGGGGAGCAATGGTTCTGAGTTTTCAGTATTTCATTCAGGTCACCGATATACAGATTAAATAAATACGGGGCTAACACACAGCCTTGGTGGACTCCCTTGTTGACTTTAAAGGCAGGTGTGAATTTATTATCTGATTGAGTACGTATCCTTGCCGTAGTCCTAGAGTGTAATCGTATAATTAGTGATAGAAGATTACTATTAATACCTAGGCAGGCCAATTTATCCCAAAGTTTTTCCCTTGGTACTGAATCGAAAGCTTTCCTGAAGTCTACAAAAGCTAAGAAAATATGAGTCTGGTGGATCCTAACATATTTTGTTATCAGGTGCAATAGAACAAAACAGCTGTCCATCACCAAGGTCGACCTTCTAAATCCAAATTGTTCACTCAGAATTAATTCATACTCATTAATCAAGGTTTCCAATCAGCTCAGGAGGATTTACCCGTGTAGTTTGCCTAGCACTGGGAGCAAGCTGATCAGTTTATAACAGGCCGGGTCATTCAGGTCTCCTTTTTTGAAGATGGGGATAACTACACTCCTATCCCATTCTATTGGGATCTGGTTTGTTGTGTTTATATAAGTAAAGATCTTAGCTAATAATAGAGCCCACCATCCGGGAGAGATTTTAAAAACTTCCACGCAAACAAAATCATATCCTGGCACTTTGCTATCCTTTAAGCTATTAATGGCTTGAATTACTTCATCCTCTGATACCAAAGACAGGAAGTGAGGGCAGCTGTAGATCCCAATTTGTTCTAAATTGTGTATGCTACCCTCTTCCCCCTTATCTTCTTGGCTTTTATCATATAAAAGGGCCTCAAAGAAAATAGTCCAATCTCTGGCCTCAAGAGTGGAAGCTCTCCAGGGCATCTTGAGCCTCCGAAGGATTGTACAAGTGTCCAAAAAAGTTTAGAGTTACCAGTTTCTGAGGCAACCTTAAGTTTTACCCACACTGAATTCTCATATTCCCTTTTCCTATCCACAAGAAGTTTTTTATGTGTCAGTCAAATGGTGACTAAATTGTGCCTGTTATTCAGAGATGGCGAGTGCATCTACTCCTTATGGACTCTGTTAAGATATCTCTTCATTAATCTCATTCACTCATTGTTAAACCAATTATGGTGGTTTATAGATTTTCTCCTAGCCTCTTTAGAAAGAATTGTCCCTCCTAGGATATCTAATGTTTTAAGCAGCAACTGCACTGCTTCAGACAAATCAGATAAATGTCTCTGTTCTTGGTTTTTAAGTAAGATTGCCCATTCTTTTCTCGAAGAAAATCTACTGTCTGCACTAGGAGAGTGGTATTCCACTGTATCCTTACTCTTATACGATTTTCCCCTTCTCTATCAAAGCACTTCGGATCTTGTATATTTCCCGACCTTTTATAGTTCACCACTAAGGGCAAATGGTCTGATTCTGACCTAGAAAGTATTTCAAAATCATCAAAACATTCCCAGCAAAAGGGATGTATTAATATATAATCTATAGTGCTTCTGCTATTTACCCCCCCAAAAAAGTGAATTGTCCCAGGGGGTGTCCTCTGCCATTCAAGGGGATCAAATCTTACATTTACATTAGTCCTAACATATTATCTTTGGTTACTGAAGTTCTTTTATCGCACAAGTTACAAATTGGAATATTATAAGCAGTGCACATTGAATAATTTAATCCCATAGTTGAGTCATCCCCCAAACGAGTATTTAAATCCCCCACTACTATAGATATAGCATGAGGGTGTAGAGATTCCACTTGTGTTATATATAAACCTAATTGGTCCCAAACAGATGAATCATAATATCGAGATGCTACCGCGGGAATATAGACATTAAATACTACTATATTTTCTTGGATGCTGATGCTAATAAGAATTGCCTAAAATTCCTTCCTTGGAGCTGGAGGTAGATGGAGAATTCAAGAATATTTATCTCTTATTAATGCTATGCCTATTTATTAATGCTATTTCCCTACGCACTCCTGCACGCGCTCTCCGTTCTTCCGTTGTCCCCTCCCTCACTCTCCCTCGTTTCTCCTGGTCGCCTTACCGCCTTCAACCCTTCTCCCTCGCTGCCCCCCATGCCTGGAACTCCCTCCCTGCCCGCATCCGCCTTGCGTCCTCCCTCCGCTCCTTCAAATCCCTCCTCAAGACCCACCTTTTCTTTGCTGCCTTTCCCAATGCCTGCTAGTCTTTCCCCGTACACTTACTGTCTGCCCTCCTCTGATGACTGCTGCTACCAACCTCTTTGTAACCAAGCCAAACTTACGCACCTGAGATTTCACATCCGCTTGATTGATTGTTTGTCTTCTCCTATGTCTCTCCCACTGTCCCCTCTCCCTGTCTCCCCGCCTTTTGTCTTTTAGATTGTAAGCCACAGGCAGGGACCGTGTCTAGTTCTGTGTTCTGTACAGCACCAGGTCATACGACTGGCGCTATATAAATGTCTAATAATAATAATAATAATAATAAATGCCTCCTGATGGTCTACCATTCACTGAGTATTTACTTCCTCCCTGAGAGAAGGTTGTATACCCTGGAATATTCAGATTGGAGGATTCAGGTAGCCAAGTCTCCTGTAGGTTTCCACGTCATAAGAAGATAGCAAAGCTATGCAAATTGGATCCAAAAGTTTAGCTTTACCTCCTGATACATTCCATGACACTAGTGACAAGTGGGAATGTATACTTTGACAACAAGGATCAGAGTTACCCAGAGCGATCTGGGCAACGCTGATCCTTGATAGAGATCAGTCCTTGGATTCTTGGTTAGAGCTACATTCGGTGATTTCAGACATTACGGGCACCCGGTTCACCACAGCAGATTCCCGGTGGGGGTGAACTGACCAACCACCCCCCGGGGTGAATAAAACCCCCAAACAGACGTGATAGGACTGGAACCACGGCAGAGAATCGGGCCGGCAGATCACGGGCTGGGGCAGCGCAACAGACGTGATGCTGATTCCCGGCCGTGGTCAAAACACCCAGAACCCACCAGGCAGGGGCAGGACACAGACATGGCCACTGGAGGGAAAACTAAGCCAGAAGGCACAAAAGGGAATGCCCACACAAGGGAAATGGGAAGGGAGGGGGGAGAGGGAGAAGAGCCAGCCAGATACCACACACAACAGGC
>QEPC01001250.1:97459-112218 GCA_003113815.1 Sphenodon punctatus
CTCGCCCTTCGCGCCCCAGAGCGGCTCCTGCGGTCTGCCGGGGGTGCCCTCCTGGAGGTCCCCCGTGTCAAACGGGGGGCCACGATGGAGAGGGCATTCTCGGTGGTGGGACTGCGGCTGTGGAACTCCCTTCCGGAGGAAGCTCGCCTGGTCCCAAGCCTTTTAACATTTCGGCGGAACTGTAAGACCTGGCTGTTTGCCCAGGCCTTTGGGAGGGAGGGTGGGGAGGGAGGATTTTAGTCCCCTACCCATTTATTTTACCTATCTAGCCCTGTTTTATATTTAATACTTAATATTTGATGGTTTTAAATGAATTTTATTGTATTTTATTGTTTTATTGGAAGTCGCCCCGAGCTGCGTTGCAGGAGAGGCGGGGTATAAATTTGGAAAATAAATTAAAAAATAAAAAAATGACGGGGTGATCCTGGCGGGGAAGGAATTGGGTGATTTTGGTACGGGGCCAACGGGCCCCGTAACGTCTGAAATCACCCAATGTTAGGTGTCCCTATCCTCTTCCCCTTCACCCCCAGCAGGTCACGGGGCTGAACGAACATCATCATCACTTCAGTCTTCTCTGGGTTCCGCCTCAGTTGGTTAGACTGCAATATCTTGGATTTGGGAATATTTAGGGTGGTTTCCCAATCAGTTAATTAAGTTAGACGCCCATTTTGCATTAAAATTCATGATAGTTTAACATTTAAGTCTCTTAAACCTCTTTAAAATGATGAGACACTTACATTTTTGGTCATGTCAAAATCATCTAGAGCAGTGTATAAGAAGACTTTAATCTAAATCCAAAATAAATAAATGTCAACAAAGAATGTTGGTTTATAGCACTTTTTCATATTCATATATTGTCTATTGACATAATGTGGATTTTAATTAATTTCTCTAGAGGTTATGTGCACACCTGTACTCACATGCATAAACCAGGGTATCTCATAACTATTTGTTGTGATGCTTGTTTTAAATATGTTGTGTCTGTTAACTGATTGAATTAAGCTGACCTTTATAGATGACTTTTATTTCCTTCCAAATTAGTGTTTTGTTAAAAACAGAATTTGGTTTCCTGATTAAACCAAAGGTTGGTCGGAGTCCTGAGATTTGTCATCCATGGGCATTCATATAAACACAAATTACCTTAAATGAAAGTTTGGAAAAAACTAACACCAAAGCGCAGCAAACATACTCAAAATGGCATCCTATCTAGAAGTTTCTTAAATGCTAGTTAGTAATTTTTCTCCTACTCCACCCTTCTGTGGTGAGGACTTGGATGTGACATCTCTCTCAAATGAGCAGAAAGACCTTAACCTTCATCCAATTGCTACTTGAATACAATGTTTCCGGTATCATGGGGTACTTTTATACCCCAGAAGACAAAATGTAGGGTGTAAAAACTACCCCAATCAAATTTTACTTCCTGTGACAGCATAGGTCAGTATGGATCACAATACACCCCCCACCCCCCAAAATCCCAAGCAAAAAAACCCACCCACAACTGAGAGGAGAGGGTGCATTGTGGGGTACTGTTTAACCCCAAAATGCAAGATTACTTCTGCCGACAAATATATTCAAATTCAAAGCTATTAATTTTATTTAAAATACAGGTTAATGGGTTAAAGAACATGTACTATATCTTGAACTAAAACATAATTGTAACTAATGAAAATTTTGTATTAAAATGAACGATTTTCAAACATTTCAACTTTTATAGTCTTAGAAAGTTCAACTTTTATAATTTCTCAGTAATACAGAACTTTCAGGAATTTCAGGTCTCAAAACATTCCTGCCACAGACCTCCCCCCCTATCAATACATAATGTCAAAAAAGTCACAAAATTAGAATACAATTTCCCACCCCCCAATACCACCCCACCATCTATGGTGGATGTGCAGTTTCAGAAGACCTGCAAACTCCCAAGGGAAACTGATAACACTTCAGAGAGAAGTGCACTGCAAACAGAGACATTGCCTGGGTTTGAACAGACCCAGAGCTATCTTTCAGAGGCAAACTTTCCTGGCAGTCCTCACCCACTTGTCTCTGTGCACTGTAGTGGATTTACAATCCAAGATGGACAAGGGTGAGGGGAACACAGAGAGACTGACACATATATTCTCATTTTGAAGCTGGGACACTGAGGCTGAGAGGTTGTGATTTCCCTAAGGCCATCCAGGGAGTTCATTACTAGGGCAGGATTCAATCTCTGGTTTCCCAGATCCATGTCCAGCACCTTATCCACTATACCACACTGGTTTTGCATATCAACCCCTGAAGGGCAGGCTGGAGGACTGTAAATAGCACAAAACTGTTATACACTAGGAAAATACAGGTATTTTGGACAAATATTGACTTCTATTGTCATAGAAAGGTAATTGAAGTATCAAGATAACATAAAACTGCATTGGCGTCCAAATGGACTGTCAACATGAGATTGGGGTTGATTTGTACCCCAATGGGAAAACACATTGGCGCTGGAACCAAATGGACCCCAAGGTGGTTTTTCAGAAACAGAAGACAAACAGTTTAACGGTATGAGAATCTCCTTTGAGAATATTGTCTACTGGGGTGCCAGTGACAATGTCCTAAAAGGACAAAGTTGAAGGGCAACTAACCACATGAGCTTTGCACAAAATGTCCACCTGGGGTCCAAATGGACCCCCAAATCACAGATGAGGGTTAAATTCCACTTGTGGTCAGGCCCACTGAGAGAAATTTGGGGCCATGGTACTTTCTAGTTGCTGGAGGCCATCGTGACCTACCTCCCACCCCCCCTTTGCGGTTGCCAAGTGATTGGCCAAACCAATTTCTGGTTATACTAGTACTATATTTACATAAATGTTAGATGAAGTTATCTCCCCAGACACTCAATATATATTTATTATTATTTATTTTATTTTTACATACACTTTTACCCCACATCCTCCCGCACTATGGCGGCCCGGAGTGGCAAACAACATATACAATCCAACAATAAAACACATAAAACTAAAATATTAAAATATTAAAATTATTAAAAGGAAGAATGTTAAAAGGCAATATAAACAACCCCCAACCCCCTCCCCCACTCCCCCTTCCCCAAAGGCCTGGTGGAACAATCAGGTCTTACATGATCTTTGGAAAGAGGGGATAAATGAGCCTCCATCAGGAGGGAGTTCCACAACCTTGGTGTTGCCACCGAGAACGCCCTCCACACCGTCACCATCCGGGATACCCGGGGAATCTTAAGTTGGGCACCCCCGGCCTACCGCAGGGGCTGCGAAATGACCCGGGGCCTGAGGCAGTCTCGCAGATAAGCAGGCCCCAAGCTGTTTAGGGCTTTAAAGGACATCACCAACACTTTGAATTGGGCCCGGTAGACTAAAAGCAGCTAGTGCAGAGAACGGAGCACAGGTGTAATGTGCTCGCGGCGACCCACCACTGTTAGGAGATGAGCCGCCACATTCTGCACCTGCTGCAGCCTCTGGACTGTCTTCAAAGATAGCCCCACGTACAGTGTGTTACAGTAGTCCAGTCAAGAGGTAATGAAAGCATGGATGATGGTTGCCAGGTCTAAGTTGTAGACATATGGCCGCAGCCATCACACCAGGTGTAACTGGTGAAATGCTTCCCTCACCACAGCCTCCGCCTGACAATCCAGGTGAAGCTATGGGTTGAGGAGCACCCCCAAACTACGGACCTGAGCAGCCAGAGGGGGGCAGATCCCACCGATAATGGGGGCTACCACCCCCTCAGCCCTACCCACCACCATAACCTCAGTCTTGTCGGGATTCAGTCTCAGTTGATTCACCCTTATCCAGTCCCCCACAGCTTCCAAGCACCAGGTAAGCACCGAGACTGCCGGGCCTGGATCTCCAGAAAATGAGAGGTAAAGTTGTGTATCATCGGTGTACTGATGACATTGTACGCCGAACTGTCTCATGACCTCTCCCAAGGGTTGCATATACACATTGAACAAGAGAGGGGACAGAATAGAATCCTGTGGGACTCCACATGTTAGGTCCTGGGGAGATGACGTATATTCCCCGAGAACCACTCGCTGAGTTCTCCCTGCCAGGAATGAGCGGAACCATTCTAAAACCATCCCACTCACCTTGGCCCGGTCCCGCAGCCTTGTCACCAACATCTCATGATCAATGGTATCAAATGCCACCGACAGATCCAACAAGAGCAAAATAGATGATCTGCCCTGATCTAATTCATGGCATAGGTCATCGATCAAGACTACAAGTGCAGTTTCCATGCTAAACCCTGGCAAAAGCCAGACTGCGAGGGATCAAGATAGAAAACCAACCTGTCCAAATGCCCCTGTAACTGCCAGGCCAACACCTGTTCAATAACCTTCCCTAAAAAGGGAAGTTTAGAGACTGGCCGATAGGTGGAGTGGGCACAGAAATGGTGGGACGAGGCCTTGGCTCGGTGGGATGATGCAGCGTGGAGGGCACACGTCCGAATGGACAGGTGGTGCCTCCTGTTTCTTGCAGAGCTGTTGGTGCCCTGGCTGGAGCGGCAACACACCCCCATGCGCTTCCCCATACCAGTGGTCCAGCACGTGGCCATAGCTGTCTGGGCACTGGCAAAATCAGATTCCTGCTGGTCCATGGCGCAACACTTCGGTGTTGGTGTGAGCACCATCACGGGCATCCTCCTGGACTTCTGCGAGGCCATGGAGGCCATGCTACTCAACTGAGTGATCCAGCTGGTGGACCATGAGGCCACGATAGATGGCTTCGAGGCTGGCCGCTTTCTCAACTGCCTGGGCACCGTGGATGGGACCCAAATTGTGATCCTCCGCCCCTCCAAATGAGAGGCAGTGGAATACCTCAACCGCCATGGGTACCATTCCCTGCAGCTCCAGGTGGTTGTTGACTACTGGGGCCACTTCTTCGACATATTCACCAGTCACTCCAGCCACAGCCATGCTGCCCAAATCCCAATCATCTCACCCCTTTAAGCCCAGATGTACAGGGGGGACTTTGCCAACATGAGGATGTCCAGGATCGGGGGGATGTGCTCATGCCCCCCTGCATCCTGGGGGACCCGGCCAATTGCCTCCTCTGCTGGCTCATGAAGGCATACCCGGTCCCCAGGAACCCAGTGGAGATGCTGTTCAACTCCCGGCTATGTGCTTCGAGGACCGTGGTCAAGTGGGCCTTCGGTGCCCTCCAGCAATGCTGGAGGTACCTTGCAGGTCGGCTGGACTTTGCTGTGGAGACCTCAGCCCTCATGATAGGTGCCTGCTGCATACTGCACAACATATGTGAGACCAATGGGGCTGCCTTGGCGTTCCCCATGACCCAGCGGCCACCAGGACCCATGTCACTGTATGTGAATGCGGATAACCCTAGTGAGTACCACTATGGCAAGTGGATCCATGCTGCCCTGGCAAGCCATATCACCAGTGATGCCAGGGCCTGCACCTTCCTGGCATACCCTCAGCCAGTCCCACCTGTCAAAGTGCCTCACCCTGGGTGTTGCCCCCAGCCCCTTCCCAAAGCAGATACTCGGACAATAAAGGTTACGGTTGTGAACATCAGTGCATTTATTTCATGGCATGTGCCCCCATAACCCCCCTGCCCATTCTGCTACTCCCAGACCCACCCTACCTCCCCCTCCCCCATCCCCCCTACCCAGTTGCTTCCTGGGACATCTCCTTGAATGTCCTGCGGCCACCATTGAACTCTGAGAACTCCCCTCGTCCCTGATGTCGGTCTCGCCGACTGTGTCCTGGGAGACCTCTGTGTCCGGACCGGCCTGTGTAGGGTGGATGGGTGGTGGGGGGTGGCACAGGGTGGGCCCCCCAGGTGGCTTCAGCCTCCGGAAGCCAGGTGGGACCAAGAGGTAGATGCACAGGCCCTGCAGGTGTGCCGGCAGCAGGGGTGGTGGTGTAGGTAGTGGGGGCGCCTCGGGGGCCAGCTGAGGCACTGGACCCAGTAAGGTGCCGGGGGGAGTGGCCACCATAATGTACACACTCATAGCCATGCAGCAGCAGTGAGGTGCCGATATCCAGGGACCGGTCCATCTTCCTGGTGTACTACGCTCCCAGCCAATTGATGGCTTCACATAGCAGGCCCATCGCCTCCATCTGCCTGCTGTGCTCCCAGCACTCCCGCCTCCTTTCCAGGTGCAGTTCCATCTCCTGGCTCCTGTCCCTGGCCTCCGCCTGTTGCAGGACCCTCTCAGTGGCCACCTCCATCCAGTCAATGACCGCTATCATCCTCTCTCCCTGCTCTGCGCTGGTCCAGATTATGTCCTCCGCCAGGTCCTCCCTCCGGCGCTGTACCCGTGTCCTGTGCTCTTGCATCTCCTGTGCCAGAGGCACGGGTTCAGCTGAAGGGGGCAGTACCAGCTGCCCTATTAGGGAACACAGTGGGGAGCGTTAGTCGGACTTGTTCACATTCCACCCATCGCTGAACAGTGGTGGGGGACTTAGGTGGGACCCCCCACATGTGGCCGGCCTCAGACCACCCCCTCGGTGCTCCCCCCATTGTGCTCCCCCCCTTCCGTGTTGTCTCACCTTGCTCCTCTGGCTGCTGCTGCAGCTGCTCCCCCTGTCCGCCTCGCCTAGCGGTCCCATGTGCTGGGGCGCTTGTGCACTTGTTGGGGAACGGGGGAGGGGGTATGGTAACCCTATCATGGGCCCAGTCCCCTTCCCACCATTCCCCCTCCCTCTGGCATGGGGAGCCAGCCTGCTCTGTCCCCCCTGTTCTGTGTGTGGGTGGGCTGCCGTGTGCCCCAGACCCTTCCCACATTCCCTGGTTCCTGGGGGCCGTGGAAATGGGCCCATGGCCAGTGGGAGGCCCCCACCCCTCGGCCCTCCCCCCCTGGTCCATTTCCCTCCCAGCCACTTTCCTATCCTCTATGTCCATCTCGGATCCCTCAGAGGCTGACCCCTCTGTGTGGCTCTGCTCCCCCTGCATCCACTGGTTGAGGGTGACCAGTGTTCTGGCCTCAGATCCACCTGAGTCAGAGTGCGAGTGTGGGCTCCCGGTGCTGGTTCATGAGGGGGGCCTGCTGCTCCCTGAGGTCCCTGGGCATTCCTCTGTGGGGGCTGGGTCCCCGGCATCAGTGCCTGTGTGCGGAGCTGCCATGGGTGGGGGCAAGTCCGCTCGTTCCCTGCCCTGGACCACAGCACTGTCCACAAACCATGGGGCAACCATGGAGCCCTTCATGTGCAGGATGCGGTCCAGGGCATCATAGATGGGGTCAGTCCATGCTTGGACCACCGGTTATTGTCCTTTATTGCCTTGTACCCCCTCTTGAGCTCCTTGACTTTTGAGCGGCACTGGGCCATGGTCCTGTGGTGCTTCGCCACCTCCATGTCCTGCACTATCTCCGTGAACACATGCTCATTACGTTTGTTCACAACAAGCTCCACCTGGTGCTCCAGGGACCCCCAGATTCAGATGAAGTCCTGGGTCTCCTTGTGCCCCCACTGCCCCCCTCCCTGGTACCGGAGTATCCCATGTGTGCCCTCCTTCTCCTCTTGTGGTTCCTCCTCCTCCTGCTTCCCCTCCTCCTCTGCTTGCCCTCCGCCGGTCTCCTCTGGGGGCTCCGGCTCCCAGGCCCGTTTCTGGGTCTGTGGTTTGTAAAAGGGGGGGGGGATAGCTGGGTTAGCTGCCTCATTCCTTTGGACCCGTGGGTCACCTCCCTTACCCACTCCCACCGAGCACTCCCCCTTCATGCCCCTGTGCTGCTGTGTGGCCCCCCCCTCGCTCTCCTTAACCATTTCCAGGGTGCCTCCATCCCATGGCCGGTTGTCCCCTCTGGGGCGGCCTGCCCCGGCTGCTACTGCTGCTCCACCACCTCCTCCTCTTCCTCCTCCCTTCCTCTCTCACCGTCCGCTCTCCTCTTCCTTCCACCTCGCTCCATCCCGCCACCTTCCTCTGGTGCTGTGTGCCCTTTAAATCTCCCTCCCCAGTCTGTCTGTTGCTCGTTGCCTGGCAGCGACGCTGCGTGCTTTCGCCATGGCTGGAGATCGTTTTGTTTGATTCCATCTGATGGTTGCCATTCAGTCATTACCTTTTGCAGTTGGTTTCCAGGTGGGAATCGTTTTGACCACCATTCTGGGAATGGTCCCGTCCCGACCTCCGGAACCGTGGTTGGGTTTCACCTCTATGGGGGTGACTGACCGTGGTGAACATCTGGTGAATGCCGATCGAACGTTCAGGACTCTTTGGCCCCGCCGCAGGATTGACTGTGGTTCACCGTGGTTGACTGTGATCCCATAACATCTGAAATTACCCTGTGGCAGTGGTAACTTGAACACACCTGGCAAGGGGAAGTGCAGCCAGGTAGAGATATCCTTCTGGCCTCATGGTGCCATGCAGCTGGCAGAACAGTAGAAGTTACCGTTAACTCACACTCTACAATTAGGCTCTGCTGTGCCGTGTGGCAGCAGCAGCCTTGGTAAAAAAGAAAGAAGACAACACACACAACCCTGCAAAATAGTGTGCAGCTGCATGGAGAAATAAATCCCACCAAGAGCCATCCAGCCCAGCAGACAAAATTAAGAAACCAAACACACACACACACACACACACACACACACACACACACACACACACACACACACACACACAGGGGCACCCTCTTTTTAAAAAAGGGATGGCATTGGTAACTTGAACAGACCAGGCAAGGGGAAGTGGAGCCAGGCAGAGAAATCCCTCTGGTCTGGCCTCATGGTGCCAACCAAGGAGCAGGCAGAACAACAGTAGAAGAACTTACAGTTACAGTTTGCAATTAGGCTCTGCTGTGCCATGCCACAGCCTAGACAACACACACAACCCCACAACACAGTGTGTAACTGCATGGAGAAATAAATCCCACCAAAAACCAGTCAGCCCAGCAGAAAAAATTAAGAAACCAGACATTTGATATCACACACAAACATCAGGGCACCCTTGGATGCCCTGGGTAAGTTACAGTTAACTTACACTTTACAATTAGGCTCTGCTGTGCCATGTGGCAGCCACAGCCTTGGCAATAAAGAAAGAAGGCAACACACACAACCCCTCAACACAGTGTGCAACTGCATGGAGAAATAAATCCCACCAAAAGTCAGTTAGCCCAGCAGAAAAAACACCCACAAGAAAGAAGCCAGACATTCACACAAACATACACACACACACACAGAGACGTCCTCTGGGCATGGCATTGGTACTGTGGCACTGGTACCTTGAACAGACCAGGCAAGGGGAAGTGAAGCCAGGCAAAGAGATGACTCTGGCCTCATGGTGCCAAGTACCAACAAAGCAGCAGGCAGTAGCAATGTGGCACCGAAGTATTATTAGTATTTTTTTTTTTTTTTAAAAGCATTATGTGGTAAAGGTAAAGGTAACCCCCATCTCCCAGCATTGGCCCTATGGACAGTACAGGCAAACCATAACATGCCATGCCAGGGCCATGCCAGGCATCCCTCCCCCACAGCTGATTACTTACTTACAGATCCAGCATGTAGCACACAGCCAAATTCACCAAAAATAATGGAAAATTGCTGCAGCCACTTTTATTTTGTCCTGCCAGTAAATCAAAATTTGCCATTTGGCTTTCCATCACTCAACTGTCCCCTCCCATACCCACCTCCTACCAAAAATGGCACTAAGTTTCATTTCCAGAAGCAGCTCACCTGTCCAGCCATGTGTGCATTGGCTTCCGAAGTTTTCAGAGGAACGGCCTTGGTCTTCGGAACATCGGACTTCAGACTTACGGAACCAAGTACTGGAATCTTCAGAGAATTTTGAAGTTTTCAAAAGATCAAGTTTCAGCTCTAATTTTTACCCCACTCCCTCTCGACTTGGAGTGGTTAACACAGATTAGTGACATTATTTCAAAGGGACTTGAAATTAAGGCCCTTCTTAAACAAGATACACCCACTCATGCCCACTCAGTGGACATGTGTTTGTGTGTTCCATTTGAAAGTGGCATGTGTGTGGTCATGCATGCATGTGAACTCCTGCATGACACTTAAGTCAGACACTTCACTCCAAAATTAAAGTGTGCCATATCACAAATCGATCTTGACAAATCTCTGTTAGGGTTTCAGTTTGTTCCATTTTAAAGGAAAGGGAAACTCATGATACTTAGAACTTGATATGAATGAATTTCTTCAAAGTACTTGGATATCCAGTTCTAAAGTTTTTAGAGGGAGACAAAATAGTGCAGATAAGGTCTTTTATTGGATCAAATTCTGAAGAACTACAGACTGAGCAGGCTGAGTATATATATTGCTTACATATTTCTATTGTAGCTTAAAACAAATCTTTATTTGGTCCATTGTTTTTGTAGCTAATAGAGTTGTGGATTTTAATTCCTAGACTTGTCTTTTAGGCCCCAATCCTAGGAGTTAGGCCCCAGTCCTCATACATGTATGGACCTGATCTATCCTGCATGCCCATGATGACACAACAAAGGCTGCTGCCACCCAACCATGATACCACTGTATCCACTGACACAGCCCTTCCTCTCTCTCTCTCTCTCCATGGCCCCATGCAGGTACACACTGTGTGCCTGAATTCAGGGTAGGTTCGGTTCATGCACGTACCTTGGATCAGGACCTTAGTAGCTTGACAGCTTGCTACTGTTACCTTACTTTGCTGTTTCTCCCTTCATTGTATTTAAATGCTGTGTGTTGCTAATGATTTTCATCTCCAACATTTCCCTCCAAACATCCTTCTCCCCAGTGATCTCACACAGACCTAACTTGCTTTGCTCAGTCTGTAGCTCTGACTCCTTACATGCCTGAGGAAGGCGTCTGTGTGGCCTGACAGCTTGCATACTTTCACCAAAAGAGAGTGGTCCCAGAAAAGATGGTGGGGCTGATTCCAAGTCCTGCGGATTGGCACACAGTGCACATGTGGCATATGAGCACATATGTGTGTGCAAATCGTGTGCCCTCTCAGCACGGGGCCCGTGGTCTGCGCGCAAACTGTGTGGCGGTGCGCCCATACAAGGGTTGGGATTGCAGCCATCATCCGAATTACTTCCCCCCGCCCCCCATCTTTTACATTTGGAACCAAGATAGCAACAATACTCTCCCTAGAAGTTTTCAGAGAAATCTCTGTTGTAGATCTCTGAAACTTTACTGTAAAGGACACATGAAATGCACAATTATTATGAATCCATAATTATTATGAGTACAAGTACTATACAAGGATGAGGATAATAATGATGACTATGTGTAATGGGCCATTCCTCAGCTGGAAAACATAAACATTCAGTGTATCTCTGCCAATTGGATTTTTAACGACAAAACCACAGAGGCTTGGAATATGTGAAATGGAAGAGAATGGAATAAAAACATGCTAGTGCTCTGAGAAACTATTTGATTTGTAAACTTCAGCACTGTAAAATAAATGTTAGATATACAGACAAGAAAGTGGAAACTCTCCCTGAACACACATGGAAGAAACATTCTGAAGTTTTAGGATTTAACACAATAAAATGTATTATTAAATATTTGAAGTCAGAAAGGTTTTTGTTGTGTGGGATAATATTTTTTTTATTATATTTTTTATGTTCTTCCAAAAGAAAGTTCAATTTTCTGAGTGTGTGACAATTTTTGCCTTAAGCTGATACCAAAGCTCTTTGAAACAACTAGACCCAGGGGTGTCTGAGGCAGCTGCCTGAATTCCACACAAATGTATAGAATATAATATTATTTATTTATTTATTTATTTGTTTTTTATTTTATTTTATTTAAATCCATTTTGAGCACTACGTTTTTCCATAATGGGATCCAGATGGTCCAGCCATTCAAACATTACCTTTTACAGCGTGAACAGAAGCATTAATGGAAGTGTTATTTTAAATTATAGCTGGATTCTAATTGTTGCTAAGCTCTCCTGGTATAACTTCTGTAGAGCGAGCTAGCAAGAAGAGAAAGCAAAATGGACATATGGTCAGCAAAATGGGCCTTGGAATATTTTGTCAGGCGATCTCTAGAGAAAATAGTAATTGGATTGGGCTGTTTTATGTTGAAAATAATTAATTTTTAAAAGAATGAAGAACTCTTTCGGAGACTGGAACAACCTAGGGTAAAAACCGACATGATTTGGCCTGCTTTGGCCCACGACCCAGAAGCATGTGTAAACACGCACCAC
This sequence comes from Sphenodon punctatus, assembly GCA_003113815.1. Taxonomy (NCBI): domain Eukaryota; kingdom Metazoa; phylum Chordata; class Lepidosauria; order Sphenodontia; family Sphenodontidae; genus Sphenodon; species Sphenodon punctatus. The sequence continues at coordinate 109,558 of QEPC01001250.1, forward strand.
CAGATGCTGGTCCGGGATTGCCCTGGGTAGTGTTGGGGCTAGGCCAGGCTATGACCTCCAGACAACCTCCGAGGTCACAGCCTAGCTAAGGCCCCCCAACTGGTCCAAAATGGGCCAGAGTGGACCAGAGGGACAAGCACATCTGTGGAGCTTTCACGGCCCAGCCCGGGGACTGCTATGGTCAGCAGCCACAGGCATTTTGCACAAGCACTGTTTTTTTATTTCTTTATTTTTATTTTGGTAATGAAAATAGATGCCATTTCCTTTCATTTTCATCTGTTTTCATTATCCTGGCCTGTTGTTTTCATATTTTTATTACTAAAATGAATGGACCATTGTTTGTTCTAGTAATTAAACAAAATGAAAATGAATTGCACACCCCACTGCCTGGCTATTCATGCTGTGGAGGGACATATGTGGGAAGGAATGATACAAAGGACCCACAAGCACTAATGCAGGCATCAGCATGGCCACCACCTGGGATTCAGGGTGATCCGTAAATGCCAAGGGTCTGTACAGCTCTGTAATCTGGATGGAATACAAGTCCCTCTAGGTTGGGAGGTTATAGTATTTTCATAAGTTTCCAGAATTTTACAACAGTTTCCAGCATCAGAATGCAGAAAACAAGGGCTAGTCCTTGAAATACACTAATCAAAACACAATTTACTATGAGCCCAAACAAGGACCAATAAGAGAAATGATGAAAATCAGGTCGTGAACTTGTGAACTTACACAAGCAAACATAAGCAGCATGTAAAGAAAGTTACATGCTGTGGGGCTGCTCCTATATAGGAAGAATCACCAGAAGTACCGAACAATGGCAATTACTGAATGGGAACTAGCGAAAATATTGAAAAAGCCAGTAAGTTTCCTCATCAAGCGAAGCACAGGCGAATCGTCTGTTTCCAGCGGAAATAGCTTTTGCTGCGGTAGCGCGATTCAGCACTACCACAGTGGCATACCTGGAGAGTCATACCTGTGAGAGGCCTTTGTGTGGGCCACACAAAGTATGGAGTCTCTAAGCTTCTTTGGTGTAGGATTTTCCTCTGTATTATTTGTTTTATAAAGCACTGTTCATGTTCATTACACTGTACAGGTATTGGTAATAAATAATCATTTTAGGACAGTACAGAAAATGAGGCGATTCCTGTAGGAAGTAAAGAGCTTAAAGGCATCTTGTATATTTCCAACTTTTGTAAACAAGGCTTGATTGAGAACAAATAATGTTTTGCAGAAAAATAAAGTCATGCTAATGCTAACATGAGTCTTTCTGGCCTAGAGGAAACATATTTACTGCTGCACTGAGGGAGAACTGGTATTTTTGAGTCTACTCCTAATTTCTGTATATTTACCCTCCCTCTGATGTCATCCCACTTTGGTCACGTTCCTAACTTCTTCTTGTAAACAAAGCTGTTCTGTAACAGGACTTTAATACGTACAGTATGGTCTCACCCAGTCGTGCCTCAGGAAACAGAAATACATCAGCTAACCCCTCATTCAGTGCCTGCCTTCCATTCTCAGTGCTTAGCCAGGCCAAATTGTGAGCACAAACTATGCAGCTGTGTCCATCCAAACAGTAGGACACCCTGGGAAGAGGATCTGCAGACTAGGGAACTGATCCAAAGCCCATCAACAGTTTTAGATAGGGTTATTTCGGTGTTGCTCTTAAAGGGACCATGTACCAGTTATTTGACTAAGCATAAATACTGTACAATTTTAAAAATAAAAGGTGTATGGCAAGGCCCATACAACAAAGTCTACCTCAGGGGTTTCACCCTTTGACCCTGGAGATGTGTGTAGGAGGGCTGTGAGGTGGGTAATTCAGATGGGGAGGTGGAGCTGTCCTGTCAAGGCCTGACACTACACCAGCACCTATTCTCAGCCTTACGTTGCCAGCCCTTGCTCAAGACCAGATTAAATTTTATGGAGGCTGGGTCTGGGTTTGCTGACACAAAAGACAGGGCTTGGGTGGGCTCAGCTGTAACACCTCTTCCAGAGCCCATCAGTGACGCTATTATGCAAGACCTCACTCATGGCCAGATAAAGTTTGATAGGAGGCAGAATGGAGTAGGAGGGTGGGAGGTGCTGCTGTCATTGGGCATTTTTACACATACCTTAAAGTTCCAGATTTTTCAATCTTCTGGGTTTACAAGTCCACAAGTAAGTTCCGGATGCATTTTTCACACACACACACACTGCCCTGAGGCAGTTCCTGGTAGGGATGGGCGAACAGATCGCAGTTCGGGTTCAGCCGTTCAGTTCGGCTGCGTTCGGTTCATCCGTTCAGTTCGTCCGTTCAGTTCATTCGCCGGGTTCGGGTTTGGTCATTTAGTTCAGCCATTTGGTTCGGGTTCGGCCATTCGGGAAATGTTTTTATATGTTTGTTTGTTTGTTTTTAATATGGTTTTTTGGTTTTTTATTTGGTTTTATATGGTGTTTTGGTTTTTTATTTGTTTTTTGGTTTTTATATGGGTTTTTTTATTTACATTTTTAATCTAATATTATATGTATCTATCTATACTAAATCTAACTGCTATTAACTATTCTAAATGCTATGAACTAAGTGGATTATCTAATAAGTACACAGGCCTACTCCTACAAACACTAAAACTAAATCACTAACGCTATCTCTATCACTAAGCTAACTCCTACAACTCTCTA
>QEPC01001255.1:4070-14461 GCA_003113815.1 Sphenodon punctatus
GGAGGTTCTGGAAGACCCCAGCTTGGAGCAGCTCAAACAGTCAGCACAGGAACAGGAGGTGGAACTCACTCCTGACTATGGGGAACAAGTAATCTGGGAGGAGGAAAAAGAAATTCTGCAGCCACTCCCAATCAGGGGAAAGCCTTTTGACAGGGTGGGTATGGATACAGGGGGACCCCTAAAGCAGAAGACAAGGGGGAAACACCATATTCTGACCCTGGTAGAGTCTGCCACTAGATACCCTGAGGCGATTGCTATAGCTTCTGCAGAAGCCACTGTGGTTGCTGATGGCCCGATAAAGATGTATTCTCATCTGAGTTTGCCATCAGAAATATGGAATGGCATCGGAGAAAATTCCCTTACAGACTTAAGGGAATGCCAAGGGAATTTCCTAGCGGAACTACTGGAATGCCTATGGGAGTGCTGTGGGGGTAAACATGTGAAAACCACAGCCTATCTTCCACAGACTAATGAGCTAGTGGTTAGATTTATTGGGACCCTGAAGGGGATGAGGAGGGTTTATGGGGACTCTGACCCTGACGATTGGGATGAGCCGTTCCTGCATCTGCCCCCTGCTCAAAGTAAAGTAACTCTGGAGTCCAGGGGCTTCTCGCCTTTTGAGATGACATTCGAGGGGAGAGCTAAGGGACCTCTGGTGACTCAGGTAATGGCCTTGATCCAGTCTGGAAGGAACCCCAAAGTGGTCCATGTAAGCCAGTTCATGCCACATTGGGACGGCGATGGTCTGGGATTCAAGATCTCCCCTGCTGACAGCTTGGAAGGGGATGATGAGACAACAGGCCTTTTAGTTAAAGGCTTGGGGGAAACGGGGATTGGGGATCTCTCTCCACCTGAGGAGATTTTGCCGCAAGATAAGGAGAAACTGAAAAGAACCTTTGAAAGATTCTGGAGTAGTGTTCTCCCAAACTGTGGTAAAGGCATCTGACCCTAAGACGGTCTTTCTATAAAAGAGTGTGACTGACTGTATTTACGTCTCTTTCTTTTTCATTCGTGTGTACGGGAATGCACATGCTGGGAATGGTCTGTCTGTATTACAGGCCAACACATGTGTCTTTTTATTCTGTAACGGGAGCTGTATGAAATACTGGTACGCTGGGGACTCGCAGCTCTGGGAAACTATGTGTCCCAGCGTTAGAGGAAGGGGGGGTGGGGAATGTGGCAAAATGCCCCTGTTTACCTACCAGAGTACCCTAGACAAACACTCTGCTACACCCTATCAATCCCTCCCCCCTGCCCAGGACCTAACAAATGCAAGGTCACAGGACAAGTGTTCTGGGAATGCTCCAAAAGCCAAGGACAGGGATCAGTATCTCAAGGTGAACACCATGATGATGTCTCACCTAAGTGACATCACAGGTCAGAGGGGCTCAGGCAGTTCACCTGGATTGGAGAAACCCCTACCTGGGGGCGATTCCCAAAGGGGAGGTTGGGTTGAGCTTAAAAAGCCAGGACACACCCCTTCCTCTCCCCTTCCTCTCTGGCTAAGATCTCTAGCAGACGCTGCTAGACTGGTGACCTCCCTGCCTAGAGGTACACATGAACTGCATGGCTTAACAGTAACTCTGTACCTCTGGCTTTGCCAGAAGAAGGACCTGGACCCCATAGGAAAACCATCCCCTATGGAGATCAGATAAGGAGGACTAATTTTACGTTGATAAGACCATGCCCATGGGCTGTTCTATATCTTTCTCGGCCATCGAGCGCTTCAGCTCACTGCTTGAATGGTTGGTGCGGCACCGGGCCCAGCTGCGGCATGTTAGTCACTACATAGGCGATTTCTTCTTCCTTGGCCCTAGTGGCTCAGGTGAGTGTGAGTGCCTTTTGGGCACCTTTCAGGACTTATCACAGGAGCTAGGGGTGCCACTTGCCGCAGAAAAGACGGTAGGGTCAACCACGATTCTCACTTTCCTCGGAATTGAGCTAGATATGGTTGCGGGTGAGTCACGCCTCCCCGGGGTGAAGCTGAGGGAAATGCAGCAGGAAATTGGCAACTGTCTAGAGAGAAAAAAGATCTCGGTTAGGGAGCTACAGAGCCTGATTGGGAAACTGAATTTTGCATGTCGTGTGGTGGCGCTGGGCCGGGCCTTCTTGGCCCGGCTCTATGCCATGGTGCCGGCCAGCAGCGCCCCCCACTATCACGTGAGGGTAACCAATGAACTCAAGGAGGACCTAGTGAAATGGCAGGCCTTCCTTTGGGGTTTCAATGGGGTCAGCCTGTGGAGACAGAAATTCTTGCTGGAGGCAGAATTGCAGGTTCAGAGCGATGCAGCGGGAGCACTAGGTTTTGGCCTGTATTTTCAAGGTAAGTTGTGTGCAGCTGAGTGGCCAGAAACATGGGTCCATGATGGTGTGACACGGGACATCACCTTCCTCAAGTTATTCCCTATTATTCTGGCCGTACACTTGTGGCCGGATACGTTCACAAATCGCTCCGTACTATTCTGGTGCGATAACGCAGCGGTGGTCCATGTGATAAACGCCCAATCAGCAAAGTCCGCCAGGGTTATGGGTTTGGTCCGCTCCCTCGTACTGCAGTGTTTAGCAAATAACATCTTGTTCACGTCCAGACATGTTCCTGGAATTAACAACGGCATAGCCGATGCTCTCTCTTGCCAACAGATGGAGCGTTTCTGTCTCCTGGCGCCAGAAGCCAACCTGGACCCCGAGGTGGTGCCGCCAGGCATGTGGAACATTGGACGTTTTGGATATTCGAGGCAGTTCAAGGGGCGCTAGCGCCCAGCATGCGGAGGGCCTACCAACGGGCCTTTTCTGAGTTCCAGGAGTTCAGGGCAAGAAAGGGGTGGCGCACGGGTTTCCCCATTGCAGAAGCCCATGCGCTGCAGTTCGCTCTCGAGCTGCATTTGCAGGGCCTGTCCCTTTCCACCATTGGGGTTAAACTGGCCACAATTTCCTTCACCAGCAGATTGGCAGGGCACCCCCCGCCTGATCAAGGCTTCTTTGCCAAAAGGCTGTTAGAGTCTTGGGCGAGGGAGCGGGGCACTACTCGAGATGTTAGGCAGCCTATCTCCCCGGAGTTATTAAGGGCCATTTCGAAGGGTGTAAGGAGGATAGTCGCAGGCGAGTTTGAGGCCGCTCTTTTCAACACGACTTTTAAAATGGCTTTCTTTGGGGCTTTTCGTGTATCTGAGTTAGTAGCAGCTTCCAAAAGGGACAGGGCACTCAAGGTAGTCAGCAACAGGGACATATCAATGGGGGAGGGGTCCTTAGATATTATTCTGTGGGCGTCAAAGACTGATCAGCGGTAGCAAGGCACTGTCATTAAGCTGCGGAGCGCTGCGGACCCCGAGCTATGCCCAGTCGTGGCGGTTGGGCGATACATGGGAATGTGCCCGGCAGTGCCCGGCCCCTTTCTTGTACACAAGGATGGCACAGCGGTAACTCACTACCAATTCTCAGCAGTGCTGCAGAAGGCACTGAGGGCGGTGAATCTGCCTGGCCATGGGTTTTCATCCCACTCCTTTAGAATTGGGGTGGCAACCTACGCAGCAGAGTTGAGGATGTCTGAGAGCGAGATAAGAAATTTGGGTAGATGGAGGTCAGCCGCATTCTGCACCTACGTGCGAGGTTCCATCCAATGATCATTCTCTCACTGTCTCGCCATGTCTTCTTTCAGTTCCAGCCCCCCGGAGGAAGGATCAGCGACAGTTGATTTGGATGACGGGGCACAGCATCGTTTTCTGGGCAGGTCGAGTGGCCGGGAGCTCGCACTGGGGCATGCAGCTGGGTCTAGGAGACAGGGCCGAGGTAGTGTGGAGGGCAAGAAGGGGAATGAGATGGGAGCAGCTTATGCCACTCATTCACGAGGTGGCCAGAGGGCGACACCCGAACATTTTGGTAATCCATCTGGGGGAGAACAATATTCCACAAATGGCGGGTGTAGAGCTGGTGGTAAGGATGAAGCAGGACTGGATGGAGATAGCCCGGTTGCTACCTTCTACTCTATTGGTGTGGTCCGACATGCTTGAACGGATCATGTGGGTGAACGCAGTACATCCGGGTAAGGTGGACTGGGTTCGCTGCAAGATCAATAAAGAAATGGGAAAGTTGGTAACTGAAAAAGGGGGAGTGGTCATAGCCCACGGGGATATCCGATTTTCTAGGCCGGAGCTGTTTCGAGCTGACGGAGTACACTTGTCAGAGGCGGGGCTGAACCTATACCTGGCCGCATGGGGGTAGAAACCAACCAAGCAAATTGCTGGAGGTTTGTGGTGGCAGGGGCCCATGGCATTTATATACCTATTGTTATGCATAGTAGTTAAGTTAGTGAGTGTGGGAAGGCATCTCCTTAAGAGATGGAGCAAGGGTTAAGCCAAGGCAGGGACGGCTGGCTTAAACCCCAGCTTAGGAGGGAGGGGCGAGCTGGACGGACGAGGACAGGGACGGTCCTGTAAGAAAGCCTCCGCCTCCCTCCTACTTTGGTCACTAGAGGGTGCTCCCTCCATGATCAGCCGGACGCCTAAAGTGGGAGTGACCTAGAGCACACAGAGTCAGCGGTACCGAGGGACATCGGGTCGCTGAGTTAAGTTTAAGTTAAGTTTAAGTAGTTTAATACCAAATTTAGTTTAAGGGGCCCGCGAGGGAGTATACCCCCTCCCTGACTTGGTAAATGAGCAAATAAATGTGTGGCCTTTAACCCAAGAATTTCGTGTGTGTTGCCTTATTCCGGGGTGCGGGGGGCAAGCGGCGCTTATGCCTTGTTTGTATTTTGGTCTCCTTTTACATTTTATGTGCAGTATGTGTTTATGATTGCATATTGATTAGAAAGCTTTTTCAGCATCATTTTATCATTTACACATTGACTGGTTACCCATTGGGGTCATGTTGTATTAAGAGTATAGATGTTTTCATGTATAGATTTTGTGGGCTCAAGGTTGCTTAATTATCATATTAGAGTATATGTTTTCATTTTCTTAATAATGTATTTTTTAAAAAATCCTTTTTTACAGTTCACCCTTGAGGAAGGGCTTTTCAGCCTGAAATGCGTTTGGTTGCTTTAAGACTATACTGACTTGTTTATTGTTGCAAGTAGCATTATATGCAGAGAATTTGATTTTGATCACCACTTTGGTGTTACGTTATGCATATGCAACAGTATTGTATGTTTAGGTTGATCTATTTTTAATACATATATTTGTTTCTAGTAGCTCCTTGAGTGATTTAGACACACAGAAAGTTCAGGATGTAACAGCAAACATCCAGGAGAAATATGTGTGTAAAAACACCCATTGAGTGGGTTTGTAAAATCCGATAGTTGCATGTCAGTAACTGTCCCAAAAAATTCAACATTCCCAGTAATCTGTGGATCTGTCTGACTGATTTCGAGGTTGGAAATTTTACAGTTGCTTTCACTTTCTCTGGGTCAAGGTGTATTGCCTTCATCAGTGACATGTTCAAGAATGTGCACACTCTAGAGCCATATTTAACACGGAGTGTGATGTTTGCCTCTTTAAGACATTGTCAGACCTGACACCATCTTCCATCATGCTCTTCCATTGTGAACCTGATGATTATGATATCATCCACATGACGGAAGAGGACTCCAACAGTTCCTCAGAGCAGATGGCAAATTCTCTTCTGGAACTGGTCAAGTGCTGAGATGATCCCCAAAAGTAATCCCTTGAAGCAATATCACCCAAATAGAGTGATAAATGTCGACTTCACAGACCTTTCTGCCAAAATTCACTAGCATCCAGCTTGGAGAAGAATTTGGCCTTATCCAGTGGCCACAGTGTATATCTTACTACTGGCATTAGATGCAATTCTCTTTCCACACTCTTATTTAGTTGGGTCAAATCAGCACAGATATGCACATCTCTGTTTGTCTTTCTGATAACAACCATGGGTATGCATCAATCTGTGGGCTCATCAACTGGCTCAGTGACACCCTGTGCAGCCATTTCTTCAAGTTTCTTTCTGACTTTGCCCAGGAGTGGAATAGGCACATGTCTTAGAACACTCACAGGGTGTTTTTAAATGCTCGGTATTTCTCCCACAGTTTAAAAATCCAGCTTGGGGAAACCCCTGCGGGAGGTGTTTTACATGATTCTCACTGGGTGGAGCAGGAGCAGAACGCCAGTGCTGGGGCGAGGTATCCCCCCCCAGAGGAGTATGCTAGTTGGCCCCACCCCTGACGCCACCCCTGGGAGGTCTATTTTAGAGGCCGTGCTGTCACTGGCAGGTGGAGCAGGAATGGGATGCCGGTGCCGAGGCGAGGTATCCCCCCCCCCAGGAAGAGCACGCTAGCTGGCCCTGCCCCCTATGCTGCCCCTGGGAGGCCTATTTTAGAGGCTGTGCTACTGTTGGCGGGTGGAGCAGGAGCGGGACGCCAGTGCTGGTGCGAGGTATCCCCCCCAGGAGGAGCACGCTAGCTGGACCTGCCCCCGCTGCTGCCCCTGGGAGGCCTATTTTAGAGGCCGTGCTGCTGCTGGCGGTGCTGGTGGTCACGTGCCAAAGGGCTGCGTGCACAAGGGCGCGGCCCTTGTGAGGCCCTTGAGAGTGCACTGCGGCCCATTGGTACATATGCTCCACTAGCTAGTTGTGGGGGTTTGATTTCTTCAACTTAATGATGGGGAAGAAAAAGCAAAAAAGAACAACAGTTTCACCTCCTAAGGACCCAGATCACCCCAAAGGCAAGTAACCAAAGATTACTAATTTCATCACCGTATCAGACCATCAGGATATTGTAGATATTCTCTGCTTCTCCCTACAACTAATCATTTTTCTTGTTTGGTAAACATGGAAGATAAAGATGAAGCTTCTGAGATCATTTCTCAGGATGCTACTCGTGACCTTGATTTATCTAAACGATCCCAGCTTTTGTCAACAGACATGGGGAATGCTAAGAACTGCAAACAAAGTCAACATAATTTTAAGCATCCACAATGGTACAAATTGGCAGAGCTTCTTAAGACTCAATGCCTCCTAGTAAGCCAGTCTCCCTTTTGTTTTCAAATATTTCAGATATGGACAATTTCTGTAATGGAACAACTTAAGGAACTAGTGGGTTAATTTGATACTCTAATTAATAACAAAAAGGGTTTTGACAGTGATGTATTTTCATTTTCTAAGACAATTCCCTTGATGCAGGAAAGGAATAACAAGGGAATTACATACAATATTCCCCCTCTTCCTGCATGGAAATATGATCATTGGCTGTCGAAAAGGAATGTGCCTAAATCCTTTAGAGTAGATGAACAAGCTATTTTATTAAATGGTGTGGAGGACGGAGAGCTAGAGCAACATCTGGGCCGCTGCTGCTACTGCTGCCTTTACCCTGTTTCAGCGATTTTTGCCCTTTGGTGGAGGGCTGCTGAGATGGACAGTGATTAGGCGGCACAGAGTGAAGCAGGTGCTGGAAATTTGGGCGTGCTAGCCCCACCCCCTCCTCTCTTGGACCCTACAAGTGGACATCTCACCTACAGCAGCGCCGTGGTCTGCGCGCCAAAGGGCTGCATGCACAAGGGTGCACCCTTAGTCGCCAGCAGCCGCTGAGCTGTGCCTGGACGTTTAGTTGGCGCTTGTGTGTGGTGTTACTCTTACTGTTTTCCCCATTATGTCGGTGCGTAGGAAACGACCGACTAAAGAGGTCTCAGTGGACCCTCCCCAGGAAAAACAAAGGAAAATGGAGGCCTTTCTGCATGGATCTACAAAGGTGTTGCTCCCAGGTGTTTCTCTTTCCCCTAATACTCTTTTTCCTAATACTTTGGGGCCTATGGTGGGGAATATGTCTTTTATTCCCAAACAGATCTCCCCAGAGTGGCATCTGGGAATAACAAGGATGTGTGATGCCCCTGGTGAACCTTGGTTAGGGGAGGAGTCTAACATAGGTGATAAGACAATGCTGGACCATTTGGCAGAACAGACCTCCCTTATCCATAGGACTTTGTTGTTAATATTTGACCATCTTAAATTAAATTAATAGCGGGTAGTTTGGATACATTTGAAGTACTTAGTGAGGGATTTTTTCAACAGGGTAAGGGAGTGCCAGTTACTGCTCACCAGGTCCCATCTGTTAGTTCAAGATCAGGGGCTGGTGGCTCCTTAGGCCAGGCATACTCTTCTGTAGAGAGAGCCTCTTGTGAGTTGAGACCATTAATATCTATGCCAACTGTTTCGCCTGGTGAACATTTTGTTCATAGACCAATGACCCCATGTATGGAAGCAATTGCCTTCATGATCTATCCTTCATCAGATGGTCAGTTCCCAGTGAGGGACATGCCTGAAAGGGTAGCCACACACCTGTTCTTTCTGAGTGGATTCAGATTTACTCCATGGGATATTCAGGCCCATAAGACTGTTTATCAGGGCCCAAACAGGTGTTGTACATAATTTCTTTCCAGAAAGTGTCTCAAGTACATATTATCTGGAGGCATTTGGGGAGGTTGCATCAACACGGTATTAGATTGGCCAAAATGTTTGTTAGACGGTGAGGAATGCACTCAAGAAGTGATAAGGAGAACAATCCACCCCAAATGGGCTTCCGGGGGTGACCCACTCAGATTCGGGGAATCCTAATTTGATCCCTCTTTTGAGTAATTGCAGGCACCAAGTGCAGAGGAAGTCTCCCCCCCCCCCCACCATCTAACGATGGTCCTGGCAAGTTAGATCCTGTTGTTGATCCTGTTGTTGACCCTCCTGATGCGGCAGACTTGGAGGGGGGTAATTCCACCCCTCCCCCAGTTAATTCTATATTATTGCGGCAGGCAGAGGGATTATCAATGGAAGTGGTGGAGGGTGGGGCAGGCCCCAGAGGGACCAGTTCAAGCTGGAGAGGCAATTGGGAAGGAGATTCCCCGTATACACCCCCTGCTGTCCCTAGTGGTGCTCTGCGGCAACCTGTAAGCAGGAGGTTGGTCTGCCCTAAGGCAGAGCCCCTTCCAGAGTTGAATAAGCATAGATCCACCCATCTGGTGGTGTATGGTTTGCCTGTAATTCAGGCCATTCCAGGGGTAGNTGGATATTGTTCCTCTGAATGTTAATGGGAATAATGCCCCTTATTCTCAACCGCAGCTGTGTAACAGCTCTAGCCATCAGTCAGATTTTCCCCAACCACTCTCCAACCCCAGGCCTTCAGGGGCATTGGATTTGATGGATTTTTGTATGTCCTCTGATCAAGTCAATAACAGAGAATTTGAATTTTGCTCTGCATTTGACGCTTTAGATAAGATCATTCAGAAACTACATGCCTTACAAGCCAAGTTAGGCAAAAATAGTCTGTTTTTTTGTGCTCATGAGACTAGATCTGTAGGTAATAATATGTCAGGAAATAGGAACCAAACAACAAAACACAGAGCTGCAATTGAAAGGATAGGAGGGAGAACTCTATTAATATACATGCTAGCAGAAAATTCTGTTTGGGGAATATTAAACCCCGAATTAATAGGCAGAATAAAGAAATGCACAGTGGGTCAGTCTATAAATATGCAGTTGAAATGGATACAATTGAAGCAGTGGATACTGACACTGCTAACTCAAGAACTGATACATGACTTTCCCATAACCCCTTATATAGTGCTTCTAAAAATAGCTTTTCATTTCAAATTCTTTCATGGAACATTGCTGGATGGGCCACTAGTGTAACCAAGGAGTTTATAGATTTAGTTTCCAATCATGTTGTCGTGTGTGTTCAAGAAACCTGGGCTGGGGATTCAGTGGATCTCCAGTTATCAGGCTTCAATGTTTGGACTAGCCCAGCTATCAAGACAGCTAAATTAGGTAGAGAAGCTGGGTGTCTGTCTATATTTGTTAGCCAGAAGTTCCAGATAAACATGTGCCAACTGGAAAATGCTCCTAAGAATTCGCTTGCAATACACCTCTCTTGGGGGGTTGAAGCTTCCCTGATTATTGTCAATATTTATTTACCAACTTGTAGGGGTATCTATGAAAGGGTCATTTTTTGGAAGCAGTTAGAATAATTTCTTGACTCTATTGATGAGAAATTTCCTGATGCCCCAGCTATTATATTAGGGGACCTTAACTCCAGAATAGGAAATACTGACTCAGCAATTGCCCAATTGATGGCGATTGAGGAGAATGATGATTTCCTTTTCCCCTTTAGACATTCCAGAGATGTGATCTTGAATGCAGCTGGTTTACAGTTTCTTCAGTTTTTATACAAAATGAATTACAAAGTCCTGAATGGAAGGACTAGTCTAGATCCTCTTGGGGACTGGACCTTCATTGCTTCTACAGGAGCTAGCGTAGTGGAGTACGTATGTGTACCCGCCGCACTAATGGTTAGATCACTGGACTGTATGGTTTTAGCCTTTGGTTGCAGTGACCACCAGCCATTAGATTTTTCTATTGATTTCAACCATGATCCAGCACAAACGAATTTAACTAACCTGGGC
>QEPC01001257.1:21882-49260 GCA_003113815.1 Sphenodon punctatus
CCTACCCACCCCCTCCTCGAAGGCCCGGTGGAACAACTAGTTCTTACAACACCTATGGAAAGAGGGGAGATCAGGGGAAAGACGGGCCTCCAATGGGAGAGAGTTCCACGGCCAAGACACAGCCACCGAGAACGCCCTTCCTGCCGTTGCCGCTCGATGTACCCGGGGGACCTCAAGTCAGGCACCCCTGGCCGACCGCAGGGGCCGCGAAATGACCTGAGGCTTGAGGTGGTCTCGCAGGTAACCAGGACCCAAACTGTTTAGGGCTTTATAAGTCATAACCAACACCTTAAATTTGGCCTGGAAGACAATAGGCTGCCAGTGCAGAGTCCGGAGCACCAGTGTAATGTGCTTGTGGTGACCCATCCCCGTTAGGAGGTGGGCCGCCGCATTCTGCACCAGCTGCAGCCTCCGGACCATCGCCAAGGGTAGCTCCACGTAGAGTGCATTACAGTAATTCAGTTGGAAGGTAATGAAAGCATGGATTATGGTGGCCAGATCCGAGTCCGAGACATACGTCCGATGCCAGTGCACCAGATGTAATTGGAAAAATGCTCCTCTTGCCACAGCCTCCACCTGACAAGCCAGGCGGAGCTGCGGGTCGAGGAGCACCCCCAGACTACAGACCTGAGCGGCCAGGGGGGGCAAACCCCACCAATGATGGGAGCCACCACCCCCTCAGCCCTACCCACCAACATCACCTCCGTCTTGTTGGGATTCAACCTCAGACAGCTCGTCCTCATCCAGTCCTCTACAGCTGCCAAGCACCAGACAAGCAGTGAGACTGCCGGGCCTGGGTCTCCAGAAAATGAGAGGTAAAGTTGTGTATCGTCGGCGTACTGATGGCATCGTATGCCGAACCCTCTCATGACCTCACCCAGCGGTTGCATATACATGTTGAACAAGAGAGGGGACAGAATAGAACCCTGCGGGACTCCACATGCGAGATTCCGGGGAGACGATGTACATTCCCCAAGAACCACGCGCGGTGTTCTCCCTGCCAGGAATGAGCGGAGCCATTCAAGAACAATTCCGCTCACCCCGGCCCGGTCCCGCAGGCTACCCACCAACATCGTCAACGGTGTCAAATGCTGCCGACAGATCCAGTAAGATCAAAATTGAGGATCTGCCCTGATCTAATTCACGGCGCAGGAAATCGAACAAGGCCTCAAGTGCAGTCTCCATGCCAAACCCAGGGCGAAAGCCAGACTGCCAGGGATCAAGGAAACCGACCCAATCCAGATACCCCTGCAGTTGCTGTGCTACTACCCACTCAATAACCTTCCCTAAAAAGGGAAGGTTAGAGACTGGCCGATAACTGGCTGGGGAGTCAACGTCCAAAGATGGCTTCTTGAGCAGGGGGCTCTCCACCACCTCTTTAAGACTGCTCAGCACCCTTGTCCTCCCTAAGGGAGGCATTTACCACCCCCACCAGCAATGGCCCTAACTTCTCCCAGCTGGCTTTCACCAGCCAGGACAGGCATGGATCTAGTTCACAACAGGTGGCCTGGACACCCATCGCATCAGCGAATGACACCCACTTAAACTGATCCCACAACAGACATGATGGGGCTTCCCATACATCCGATACCTCCACTGTACTAAATGCAGCATCGAGATCGTGGTGAATTTGAGCTATTTTATCCGCAAAAAAACCCAGCAAACATGTCACAGTGGGCAATGGAAGACTCCAGTTCCAGGTGGAGAGAGGCCAGACTGACCAGCCTCTGCACCACCCAAAAAAGCTCCACTGGATGTGATTTAGTAGATGCAATGAGGGCAGCAAAGAACTCCTTCTTTGCTGCCTGCACCGCAACAGCATAAGCTCTTAAACTAGTTTTATGCTGCAATCGGTCAGCTTCAGCACAAGTCCGACACCACCATCGCTCTAACCGCCATCCATCCTGCTTCATTTGGCGCAGGTCCTCCGTAAACCACGGCGACCCCCGTCATCTGCTCTCTGGAAGCAGACACTTGGGAGCCGTTTGGTTGATAGCCTCAGTCAACAAGCTATTCCAGAAGGCAACGAGGTCACTGAGTGAACAATCATCAAGATCGGATGGCAACTCCCCATGAGCATTCCGGAACCTCTTCGGTTCCATAAGTCTCTGGGAGCGGACCCAGCGAACCAGCCCTGCACCTTTCCAGGGGCAGACATGCGCTAGAAGACTTGTCTGGAGGAGGTAATGATCTGTCCATGACGGGTAAAATGAATACATCCCCCACCACCGGTTCCCCTGCCTCAAGGCTGGTGCAGAACATCAGGTCAAGGGTATGTCCCCCTTCATCTTGGAGGACATTGCTAAATTTCCTGACCAAAGTTCCATTCCATCTAAGTTTCTTGTTAACAAAAGCCAGGGTCAGATTATCACCCCACTGAAGGGAGACATTAGGTCCCACTCCATTCGGTACATCCAAGCTACTTGGGGAACTCTGATCTTTCACTCGCAACAGCAGGGGTAGATGGTCATGGTCCCTCTCAGGGTAAGGAAGTATACAAAAATTGACAATCTCCCACCAAAGATTGGGATTGACCAATATATAGTCTATTGTAGACATGCCCAGTCTTGATACAAATGTCAGGTGCAAAGAAGAAGGACCAGGGATGGCTAGGATGCGGAATCTGAAACTTGGTCTCCTAGGTCTAACACCTTCTCCACTTTATCCGCCTGGAAATCACTTCCAAGTTCTCTCCCCCTACCACTCCCCCCTCTCTCCCTCCTCCCCCCACCTCTCTCCTGTCCTCCTTCCCTCCCGCCTCCCTTGAGGAAATCTCCTCCCTGCTCTCCTCCTCCAACCCCTCCACTTACCCTCTGGACCCCATTCCTTCCCGCCTCCTGACCTCCATTCCCTCCATCATCGCCCCTTCCCTCCTGCACATCATCAACCTCTCCCTCTCTACCGGCTCCTTCCCCTCTGCCTTTAAACACGCCACTGTCTCCCGCATCCTCAAAAAGTCCACTCTGGATCCCTCTGAACCCTCTAATTACCATCCTGTCTCACTCCTCCCTTTTGCTTCCAATCTCCTTGAACTCCCATTGCCTCGACCTCCTCTCTGCCAACTCCTCCCTTGACCCCCTCCAATCTGGCTTCTGCCCCCTTCACTCCACTGAAACCGCTCTGGCTAATATCACCAATGATCTTCTTGTGGCTAAATCCAACCGCCTTTACTCTATTCTTGTCCTCCTTGATCTCTCTGCTGCCTTTGACACTGTCGACCACTCGCTCCTGCTTGACTCACTCCACTCCCTTGGATTCCAGGACTCTGTCCTCGACTGGTTCTCCTCCTACCTTTCTGACCGCTCCTTCAATGTATCTCTTCTTAACTCCTCCCCCTCCTCCTCCCTACCCCTCTCGGTCGCAGTTCCCCAAGGCTCTGTCCTTGGCCCTCTCCTCTTCTCTATTTACACCCAATCCCTAGGCAAACTCATTGCCTCCCACGGTTTCCAATACCACCTATATGCTGACGACACTCAACTCTCCCTCTCCACTCCTTCCGTCTCCCCCTCTGTTCAAGCTCGTCTCACCAACTGTCTCTTTGATATCTCCGCCTGGATGTCTCAACGTCAACTCAAACTGAACACGGCGAAACTGAACTCCTTATCTTCCCTCCCAATCCTTCCTCTACCTCTTCCCTGTTAATTACGATTGACGGGGTCTCCATCCTCCCTGTCCCCCAAGTCTGCAGCTTGGGCTTCATCTTTGACTCACACCTTACCTTCAAACCCTACATTGACTCTGTTGCCAAATCCTGCCGCTTCTCCCTCCACAACATTGCCAAGATCTGCCCTTTTCTGTCCGTCTCCTCTGCCAAAACTCTCATCCACGCCCTAGTCGTCTCACACCTCGACTATTGTTACCTCCTCCTTGCTGGCCTTCCCCACTCACACCTTTCTTCCCTTATCTCTGTTCAAAACTCTGCTGCCAGGATCATCCACCTAGCCCATCACTTTGACCATGTGCATCCTCTCCTCTCCTCTCTCCACTGGCTCCCTCTTCCTGAGCGTATTCTGCACAAGCTCCTCGTCTTCACCTACAAAGTCCTTCACAACCTCACGTCCCCCTACCTCTCTGCCTTGATCTCCCTCTGGACTCCTGCTCGAGCACTCCGCTCCTCTTCCATCCCCTCCCTCATCCTCCCATGCCTCCCCTGCTCCCCCAACCACCTTCGTCCCTTCTCCCTCCCTGCCCCCACCCTCCACACCTTCAAGTCCCTCCTCAAAACCCACCTTTTCCGCTCCACTCTTCCCAACTCCTACCAACCATCCCCACCCAGGATTATCCCCCACCTGTTATCTGCAAACTCCCAATTTACTGTAACCAAGCCAAGAACGTGTACCCGAGTTCCCACATCCTCATGAATGTTGCATACCTTGTCTCTCCCTCTGTTCCCCCTTCCCTGTCTCCCCTCCCCGTATTTAGATTGCAAGCTCTCGGGCAGGGACCATGTCTATCTTATTCTTTGTAAAGCGCAAGGTACATCACTGGCGCTATATAAATGCTTATAATAATAATAAGAATAATAATATAATTAATAGGTTACACTGACTTGCACTAACGGTCTGATATAGCTTTTCCTCGGCCTGTTGTACAATTACAAATGAATACAGAGGAGGGGCCATGAGACTCTATTAAACTGTGGCCCACTAAGCTGATGATCAATCCAAATCAATGTCAGCATCGGAATTGTTCATTCTGCAATCAAATCTGATTAGCCTTGCTTGTGCAAGTAGTGTCCTAGCATTCAAAGGGGCTAATCACATCAGGCAAGGAAGTCTTTGCCTTTAGTTTACAAAACTGGTCTTTAAAGCCTGCAGATCTTGCTGATCAGTTTGTGCTAACATAGAAAACTGGCATTCAACACAAGGCTCTACTTTCCAGAGTGTCCAGTTTGCCTTGTTACACTTAGTGTTTGATTTTTTACAAACAAACAAACAAACAAAACCCAGCATTTATCATGTTGTGCTCTTGAGAAAATCTACCCCTTGTTTTTGGTGCCTAAATGAGGCGGAACAACCCAAAATTCTGTACACCATTGTCAGTGCTGAGCTCCTTTGAAAACCTTCACTGCAGATAATAAAATGCCAGCATTCATCTGTTTCCTTTGAGGAAATACCTGTATTAACTTCTCAGCATTAGGAAAATCTTAGGGTATTTCCAGATGTCATGGAAAGCCCCAATCAGTCCCTATAAAGCAATCATGGGATCACCTCAGGGTTACTATGTAAATGCAATGTCCGTTCCACGATGAGAACAGATCTACCTCATGGTAATGCTTAAGCAATCCGATTCTGTTTTCAGTGGTGTTTCTCCTTTGAATCAGGTTGCAGGGTTACAACATGCTACATCCATTTGTGTATCACCAAAATCACCTCCACGTGAGAGTTCAAGCTGGTCC
Organism: Sphenodon punctatus; assembly: GCA_003113815.1. Classification (NCBI taxonomy): domain Eukaryota; kingdom Metazoa; phylum Chordata; class Lepidosauria; order Sphenodontia; family Sphenodontidae; genus Sphenodon; species Sphenodon punctatus. Next base: position 27,281 of record QEPC01001257.1, read on the forward strand.
TGAGCCATTGGGCTGCGGTGGCTTAGATAACAAACTAGGGATGGGACCCCCAATGCAATAAAATACTATAAACGGGAAACACTTAAAACAAAAACATTAAGTATATATTTTACAAACCCAATAAAACCCAAACAGTCTCAAGAATGCCACTAAAACAGCCATACAAAATGCACAAATGCCAAGAGTTTCAATTAACAATCACCTAAAAGCCCAATTGATCAATTTAAGATAAAGAACATACCTTTATCTATTCTTTATCTTTATATATATATATATATATTGGGCTGTAAATGTGCTGCTGCTGAAGACTGAGGATATTGGTCAGAAACATGACTATGTCTGCCACTAATAATTCCATCATCAATTTATTGTGATTGGTAATTGAAACACTTGGCATTTGTACATTTTGTATGATTGTTTCATGGCATTCTTGAGACTGTTTGGGTTTTATTGGGTTTGTAAAATATATACTTAATGTTTTTGTAAGTGTTTCCTGTTTATAGTATTTTGTTACATTGGGGGTCCCATCCCTAGTTTGTCTGTGGTTTCCATTGGATGGGATTTATTGTCTTGAGTTGATTTTCAGGGGCTTATATAACATCAGGTAGCCCCATGTTGCTTCTATCAGGGGCTTTCCATGATATACAAAAGCATCTGACGGTAGTACTTCCTGATCTTGCACCACATCCCACCCCTGCATAAGCAGCCACATACAGAATACTTTTATTTGACTTTGGGAAGTCTCCACAACAGAAGGATAGGCAATTTCTTGTGCCAGTCACCACCGGCACATCTGGTGGTGCTCCTTTCTGGGCCCCGTAGTAAATGGGTTAGGGTTAGGGTTAGGTGCATGTGTGCAAAGGTTTTTACTGATGAGGAGACAAAGTAGGCGTGCTTTAGTAAGCTGCTAACTTCCCAAAATGTTCCTTCCTATCAGTTAGCAAGCTGTTATTGCTAAAGGCAATAAAGGAAACCTGCCAAATACAACAGCTAAAATGAACACCCCTCAAAACCATAATATTTAAGAGGGAGAAAAAATGTCTGCAGCAGAGCCAGATGGACAGAACAAGCTGTCAAGTCTGCAGCCACGGGAGACCCAGGGTCAGGGGAGGCCCTACTCACGGAGGGGGCTGATTCTGTTTGAAGTCACAAGACAGCCTCATGACGCTCTGAAGAGGGCACTAGATAAGACTCGCAACATCTTGAGGATAATGAAAAACGTCTACCCACCTTTTTTATTGGGCAGCCCCAACTCATGTCCACCACCTCCAAACAAGTCATTCATTTTCTGCAAACGTAACAGATTTTGATGTGCATGATCTGGCTGCATCATCAACTGCTAGGATAATTAAATGTACTTAGAAATCCCAGATCTTAGGCCACAATTCTCAAAAGTCACTAGCACTTTTGGGTGCACAGCTGGAGACACATTATAAGGTATGGGTGGGTAAAGTTCCCAAGCTCAAGAGCCATGTACCACCATTTTTTATTTTGCTGAGAACCACAAAACACTTTACAATGACTGTCATCTTCTGCCAATCCTGGAGATGCAGCAGCGTGACCTCCCTCACCCACTTCATGTCAAAGCTCTGGCTTCCAGATGGTCCAGAACATTCAGACACCAGCAATAGTGGCTCAGAACACATGACCCCTGCTGTCCTTGTCCCTGGGAGGCTTCAACAGAAATGGCAGCTTGACTTCTCTTGCTCCTGGGGGAGCCACATGGACATGCCCCCAAGTAGCCACTTCTGGCAAGAGCCATAATCCAGGTGCCTGAGAACCACATGTAGCTCCCGAGCCACAATTTGCCCATCTCTGTTATACGGCCTCGCTTTCAGAATACACTGACCCTTTGAAAACTGGTTCCCTGTGCTTTCAGATGTCATACTTACCACCCATAAATCACAGAGTCAGCGCCATGGCTGTCCCTCCTGTATTATGGCATTCTTCCTAACGTCTATGGATCTACTATGGCCATCCATGATTATTATTATTTACATAGCACCAACAACGTACATGACACTGTGCAATCATTCATTACAGACAGGTCTCTGCTCTGAAGCGCTTACAATCTAGGAATGACCAGGAAGGGGAGACAAGGGAGAGAGGAGCATAGGGGGGACACAGGCAGGGATATATTCACAAAGCTGAGAAGTCACAGGTGCACGTTGCTGTGTCCCAGTGTAATTGGTGCATGATAAATAAATGGCACTGTCTCCTCGATTGACAACAGGCAGGTAACTTTATTCTGCTCCCAGCTCACAGTTTACCCAACCTTTGCTGTTTTCTCCAGACTGTGCAAAACCTAGGATGGATAAATCTCAATCTGCTACTAATAAAGGATACTCCCACGTACTGGAATCAAGGATTGGATCCCTCAAACACAGGGGAGAAGGAGACCCTGACTGAAAGGAGTCAAGGACAGGAGAAGGTGCATCAGTGGGCAATCGGTGGGAGAAAAAATGATACCACCGTGGTATATATTATCCAGAGTGCTCCCTTTTACCATGGATCAACTCGGTGGTACCATGTTGTAGGGCCATTCAGACATCATTAAAAAAATGCTGCCCCCAGGTAAGCCCCAGGTATGGTGTTGCTGGCTGGAGTTCACAGATGATAACTGTGGCATCTGAATGCAGCCATTTGGAACATCCCAAAATGAAGACCCACCCCAAATAAATCAGTAGTCCCTTTTTGTAATGTTTTGTTGGAGTCATGCAATGTTTGTCATCCCTTTCTCTAGACACTTTTCACGTATCACATTAGGCTAAGTAGCTCCTCCTTCTAGTGACAGCTGGTTGGCTCTCACACGCTTAGGAGGCCAGGGGTCTCGAAGAAGAGCTCTCTTTTCTGCAAACTCACCATGATTCATGGTGATAAGGACTAAAAAGAGCTTTTTCAGATTCTATAGCAGAATCCAAATCCAGCCCTGGGCTGTTCCTGGATCTGGTCCTGGATCTAGCCCCTGCCCTCAAGTGTGAAAGGAGTCTGCTCGGGGGGAGGCAGCAGAAACAATGGTGCACGCTCAACAGCAGCTGCCTAGATCTGCAGGCCTGTCTGATCCATGATCTGTCCCCTCCACACCCTTCCCTGGGCAGCCACTCAACCAGGCATTCTTTCTCAGCACGCCTTCCCTGCATCTCTTTGCCACACTTTCTGCAGTCCACACTAGGGTGGCCAGATAGGCAAATTTTAGAGGACACTTATGAAAAATGCAGGTTGCAGGGTTGCATTGTAGCCAGTGCAGCCCTGCAACCTGTATTTTACATAAGTGTCCTCTAAAATATGCATATCTGGCCACCCTAGTCCACACCCTCAGCCTCTTATTCAGGCCCTGCAAATTCCTCCTCACTTCTGTCTGAGATAATGATTCTGTTTTAGCACTAAAATATTTGGGATGATAGAGATTAGGCACAATATGAAATACCATATACAATAATTAATTAGAGATAGGTCCCTGCCCCAAGGGACTTACAATCTATGAAAACAAGGGAGGGGAGGCAAGAGGGGAACACAGGGAAAGACTGGAACACATTCACAAAGGGCACTTTCCCACGTGACAAAATGTGCACTGTTTGCCTCTGTCAGAAACTGAGAGGCAAATACTGTGTGGCTTTTGTCACATGGGAAAACAAAGCCATGCAGCTTTGGTGCCAATCATGTAGAGGATGCACAGCTGGAAAATTGAGCTCTGCATGATTGACGCCAAAGCCACGTGGCTTCATTTTTCCATGTGACAAAAGCCGTGCAGCATTTGCCTCTCACAATTTCTCATGGACACAAACAGTGCACATTTTGTCATGTGGGAAAGTGCCCGAAGTTGAAAAGTCACAGGTACACGTGCTTAGCTTAGTTACAGGGGAGAAAGGAGACCCTGAATAACATCACAGTAGAAGGAGCATCAGGGCATTTTCAGATGGACAAACCATCTCTAGATTAGGAGAAAACTATCTCGGGATTGTTATCCAGTGATTACATAAGAACATAAGGAGTGCCATACTGGGTCAGACCAATGATCCATCTAGCTCAGCATCCTGTCTCTGACAGTGGCCAATCATGGTAGCTTGGGAGAAGCACCCAACAGGTCACAATGTGGGACCCATTACCCGTTGTTTTCCCCCAGCTCCCGTCATGTTCCCTGATCCTGTCTGGCTAATAGCTGCTAATGGACCTATCTTCCANGGCCACAATGGACTGTGGAGTGTCTGGGTGTGCAAGGTTTGGGTGAGGGGAGGTGGGATGGTGGTGGGGGCTTGCAGGGAATGATTCAGATTCGTGAACAAGTGCCCAGCTTCTGATTTTTTTCCCATGCACCTGACTTCTATCACTTCAGGGTGCACTTGCGTCTTCCTCTCAGGGTTTTCTCTGCAGCCAAGGAGGCTAGAACCTTACTTCTCTCTTAATGAAAGCTGAGATTCTCATATATTAGGACTCGAGTGTCACACAAGAGGTTTAAGAGAAAGTGGGAAGAAAACCTATAGATCCCAACCTTCATTAGGCTTAAGTACCAACTGCTCAAAGCCTAAATCCAGGACATGTTATAATTTGGGGGGAGAAATGGTGCAGTGTAGTGCTATCTATACGTTACTAGTGGTGGGCCCCCTGCTAAGAAAACACCCACAGGCTTTGGTGGGGCCCCTCCGAGCACAGACACCCCTGTCACCAGGACAATTCACAGGAGGGCTGCCTGGAAAAATAGACTGCTTGGTTAATTAGGCCTGTATTGTAGCTGCCAAACTTTCCTTTCTCTCAGTATAAGTGCTGGAAGAAAACTCTTAGCAGGATCTTTTTGTCAAAGCGGGTGCTCCTTTTTTAACTCGCCAAAGAGAACTGCCTGCCTCTGGGTCTTACTTGACTCCTCTTTGGTGAAAATGCAGGTCACAGAGTGGGCTGGGACCCTCTCCTGGCAAGCTTATTGTTATGGGTGTGCCTGCCTGCCCACCCGTTGGCAAACACAGTCAACTTCCATGTAAGCAGTTCATTAAGCAAGCAGTGTTACATTTTCAAATGAGCACATTGGTTTTATACCCCATTGATTTTAATTGGAGTCTCACAGCTGAAACAGCTTACAGCCTACTGAAAAGAATCCGCTGGTCGGGTCCTCATTAACAGGACCACATCTCTAGTGAAAATGGGCACTTCTGTCTGGGGCTATGAGAAATCCACCCTTGTGAATGGGTTTGGGAAGCAGTATTCTCACACTACAGATCTGTTCCAGGGTTTTGCACAGGCATTCAGCATGCCTGAAATTAAATGTGTTGCTTTTTAATAAAAAATGAAAAATGAATGAATGTGGCCTAAACCCAACACAGTTCCTTCCAACCCTAAGCAATTAGGAAGAAAATTCCATTTGGGGTCAGAAGGGTGGGTGCTTGTGAGAATGTTGGAGCCATCTCCAAGAACCTTGTTTACAAGGCAGCAACTTCCCCTGCGCCAGGGTGGCTATGCCCCTGGCTGCAATGCTGTGAGAATCACAAAGCTGACATGCTTAAGGGAAAGGGGAAACTGTGGCAAACCTGCCACTTCCGTGTGAAATCTACAGTGGCGAAAATACCGTGGCAGCAACTACGGAAAGTCACAAGTGCAAGGCTCCCTTCCTAACCGTGCTGCTTGGTGCGGAAGAGCACTTTCCACTGGTAAATGCTGCCGCAGCGGTACAACATTTCAGCCCTAGGCCTGCCTCTGCATCTGTCTAAAAGCATCACGTGTCTCCCCAGCAGCCCCAGTGCCTCTCCCAAAATTACTTCCCAGTTCTGCTGCCTTGCTTCCCTCCCTACCCTAGTACCCCCCATCCCTCACTGCTCCCTGTGCCCTACCCTCCACCCATACCATGGCCTTCTCCCTTACTGGTTGATATGGAACCCAGTAATTTGGCTTGCCCCAGCGTTCTGTTAAACCTAGCTACACCACTGAGTAAAATTCACTAGTATGCAAAGATGGAGCATGAGAACTGCACACATGAAAAACTGCAGAGCTCAGAGGAGGCCTGCTTGGCCTTAGTCTGTACAGGGGGAATTCCATCCCAGGGCAGAGGTGAAGCCTTTCACTTCTGCTATACCTGGATTTAAGGCATCTTCTAGATGTGTGGTGAACCCTTCTGCCCTCTCTCGCCATGATTTTGGGTGTGGCCTGCACTGATCCTTTTAAATTGCTTGTGTGGTCTCATCTCCAGATAAACAAAGTTTTCCCACTTCTGCTATCCAGCAATTCCAACAGCTCCCACTGGTCTCTCAGTACCCTTAAGTGGTATTCATGCAAGGGGTCTAGGAGCTACCAGGGAAGGGAATTCACTCCATCGTGCATTCTCTTGGAGCTATGAACTAGGCATCCATTCCACTATCACCATCATTTCCCTGATATTAGCGTGCTTGTTTTCATTGTCATGCCAGACTTGAGCTTTGCCTGAGTGTTGTTATAATATTTCCTCATATGGCTCTACTTAAAAACTAAAGAGCTTGTGTTTGTTGGTGCCGGTTTGAGGCATGCGAGGCTGCACAAAGGAAAACAAATGTTTGAGATGTTTGTGAAGGTGCTGTCATGAGCTAAAGCAGGACACCCTGGCCTGACGTTAATACATTTGCTTTTATTTGGATGGAAAGGAATCTGTTCAGTCTCTTTGCAGTGACTCTCCCCTTTGCAAATTTTCCACCAGCCCCTCGATTTCTCTGGCTTACATGGCTCCTCTTGGAGATGGCACTGTCACAGCAAAGGGGCTTTCTCCTTAAAAGTAGAATTTCAGACCCCTTTCTTCACTGAATAGCACCTTGGAATATAGTTAATGCAGCCAGCACTATGGGCAAATCCTGTCCCTTTTTCTGAAGCCTAACCATCCTTCCTAACCTTCCGTCCCTCCTAACCTCCTACCTTTTCTGTCAGGCATTCCCTAGCAAATCATCCGTACAGACTGCCCACTGAAGGAGTTTTCACACGGACACTTATCCTGGGACTATAGCATTAATCCTGAGATAGTTTGTCCATCTAAACGCTGTATACAGTGATTACAGTCCCGGCATAACAGAAAAATCCAGTGTTTACAAAACCCAATTTTTGAGGTTTTGTAACACCTGGATGTTAAACTATCCTGTTGTTATGGGCATTTTCAGATGGACAAACTATCCTGGGATAATTAGAATAATCTCTGGTGATTATTATCCCAGGACAACAAAGTGATAACTGTTTTAGATGGACATTTCTATCCCTGGATAATTTTATTCCGGGATAGCCACATTGATTTTATCCAGGTGATTAGAGTCTCTTGGATGAATTTCAATCCCATGGTGCTTTTTGTCCATGCTCAGTACACTGATATCTAGGATTGAAGAAAATCTGATTTTCTTCATTTTTCTGATTTCTGAGTTGAAGAATATAGAAACTCATCCCTTTGTTCTGCGAGTATTTAAACTTGGCGCTCTGCAATGCATTGTGGAATGATGATGGTGGTAATACGATCACCCCACAATCATGTGCTCCTAGATATCATAGAGGCAGAAAATGCCTAGACAGTCTGTCAGGTCTTGCCATTGGACTCTGTGGCACTACTCACTGGGATAGTTGTTCAGACGGACATTATCCCAGGATAGTTTAATAACTGGGTGTTATAAACCCCAGCGAATTGGGTTTTATAACACCCTGATATTTTTATTATCCTGGGATAATAATCACTGTTGACATCATTCAGAAGGACATGCCATCCTGGGATTAAAGCAGTTATCCCAGGATAAATGTCTGTCTGAAAACGCCCTATGTCCGTCTAAACCACTTATCTCGGGATAGTCAACTATCCCAAGATTAGTGCCATAGCTTTTTATGGCAAGAACTGACATCCTATCTCAGAATAAAGTTATCTCCAGGGGACTTTAAAGCCCAGCACCCTGCGACTTTGCTGCAGGCCGTGCGCCTAAGGGCTGCAAGGCGAAAGGTGTGTCCCTTATGTGAGCCCTTGTGGAGCCTTGGGAAGTCTTATGCTGAAATTGTTGCTGGAAATGTGCCTGGCTAGGACTTGAATACTTGTAGGGATGGCTTGCCCACTCTTTCCATCTAGGGGGTAGGGAAAAGGACCTGTGCCATTTTACTTAGTAGTTTTGGGGTTGCTGAGGGCCCGGCTATGCTCCTTTGGAGGGATGGAAGTTGTGGGGGGTTAAGGTGGGTAGTATGTAGAATGATTGTTTGATTAATAGCCTGAGTATTGAAAGGGTGAGGGTGGGTTCTGTTTTTGAGATTTAGGTCTCTGCCCCTGGTGAGAGCAGATGGTAGGGGGCAGGGAATTGGGAGGGTCGAGTTGTTGCAACCCCGGTGAAAGATGGGGGGCATAACTCAAGAGGGAAATATCCCACTGAGTGTGGGGTATGGATGGATGCGGGTGGGGGGCATTGGGGGTGGGAAATTGTGCTCTAGTCTTGTGGCTATTTTGATATCATGTATTGTTGGGGAGTATTGAGGGGTGGGAAATTGTGTTTTATTCCTGTGGCTATTGATAATGTTTTTATGCTATTGATGCTATATTGTTGCATTGTTGTATTTTTGCTTTGTTGTAAACCAAGACGTGATCAGTGAGAGAGGCGGTATAAAAGTCCAATGTAATCATCAATCATCATCATCATCATAATAATCTTTAGATAGAAATGTCAGTGTAAACAAACATGTACAGTATGGGTGGGGGAGTCGGTCCAGAGTCGGAGATCAAAGGAAGAGGTCAGGGAGAGAAAGCGGGAGATAGAGGGCGTGGAAGGCATGTTGACGTGAATGTTGAAGTCACCAAGAATGAGAGCAGGGATGTCATCAGAGAGGAAGAAGGAGAGCCAGGATTCAAAGTCTGGGAGAAGCCCCCTTCGCCGCCGTAATGGCGGCGACAGGGTAATTGTCTGGCCCCCGTCCATGGGATACGGAGAAGACTGGATGTGAGTGGAGCGGTGGAGTACTTGGGCGTGCTTCCGGCGGCTGGGAGATCTGCCCGGCAACAGCGGGGGCGCGTGCGCAGAGCCGCCGCGCTTAGGAATTTTCCACTGGGCTCCGCCCTCTTTAGGCAGGGCGGAGTCGTTCTGGCCGCATGTGAGCGGCAGTCCAAGCAGGAGCGTGAAGCAGCCCACCCACCTCACCTCTAGCACTATGGTATTTACTGGTTGCNCTGCTCCTCAGTGACTAGTACTACCCCTCCCTGTCACCTTACAGTGAACCTTTTTTTGCCACCCGAACGCGATCCGAACTGACCGAACTGTTCGGCCATTTCGCCGTTCTGTTCTGTTCAGTATGTTCATGTTCGGGTTCGGTTTCATGTTCGGTCGTCCGAACAGGTCGAGTTCGGGCCAAACTCCGAACTTCCGAACCGCGTTCGCCCATCCCTAGAAGCCACTGCACCAAATGTAACTGGTGGAAAGCACTCCTCACCACAGAATCCACCTGGATATCCAGGCAGAGCTGGGAATCAAGAAGCACTCCCAGACTCCAAACCAGCGGGTAGAAAACCCCATCAATGAGGATGCCACTCCCACTGCCCTACCCACCATCACCTTCATCTTGCCAGGATTCAGCTTCAGTCGGCTCACCCTTATCCAGTCCCACACAGCTGCCAGACACCAAGTAAGCATCTGATTCGGATGGAAAGGAGAAGTAGAGTTGGGTGTCATCAGCATATTGATGACACCAAACATCAAACCGTCTCACGACCTTGCCCAGTGGCTGCATATACACGTTGGAACAGGAGAGGGGATAGAATAGAACCTTGCAGGACTCCACGCGATAGGTATATATACATCGCATATATCTGTATATATGGTGGAGGATTGCTACACAATGTGAATAAATGGACTTTGGGTGCTAATTCCCTGTGTGAACCTGGCTGTTTGAGGGTCTGATCCTGAGGGGAACTGCCTGGGTCAGGGCCCATTCACACAGTGATACCCCCCAAGCCAGATTCATGCCCCATTTCCACATCCATAAGCCAGCAACTCTCCACTCGGACCAGCCTCATGCTGCAGTCTTCCCTTTCCCAAAACAGCCTCATGCCTCACTCTCCTTCAGACCAGCAATCTCCCTGATCCTGGCCCAAAATCTATTCCACGCTCCCCAAGCTAACAACCTCCCCACCAAGCTAGCCATATTCTCCACCCTCTCCCAAGACAGTGCTCCCCTTTAAAATTGGTAGCAGACAGCGGCAATTTTGACTGCATTTCCTTATAGGCCTGTCAAACTGGCAGAGCCTTGCTGCACCCCTCAGTCAAAATAACCCAAACGCAGAGACCCACGTACACTGTGTTTTCTACATTGGCAATGATGGGGGAAATGCAATGAATGCGGGCAAAGATAAAATACAAATAAATGCAAATCCAAAACCACAAATACTTCACCCCATGCACAGCCTTAGTCAGAAGCCAGTGCTAGCCTGCTAGGGTCTGAGTTGTGGAGTTCGTCTGAATGGGGACAGGAGATGTGGTAAGGGTCAGGGTAGAGAAAGAAGGGAAGCAAGGCTAGGTCCAGGGCAGCAAGGGAGTGGTGGTGGGGAATCATGGAACAAGGCTGGGAAGCCAGACACCAAGGATAGGAATTAATTATGCTGTTGTCCTGCCCAGCTTCCTGAGGCTGCTGTGTGGCCTTATATCTGAAATTACAGCCAATCAGGAAGCTGGGTGGAAGTGTAGCAGATCTGGAAGGGTGTGATCTTCCCAACACAGAGAAGTCTGCAGGGAAAGATGAGGCCAAATGCAAAGGCCCAAACCAAGGCAGCATGGTGGTGAAGTACAGAGTTGGCCACTGCACCAGCACCCTGAGGATAGCACTTGATGCCCAGGCCCTGACACTGGGAAAGAGTAGCTCTTAAGATAGCTCCTCAGAATAGAGGTGGTGGAGACTGCTGCTGTAGGAGGGGCAGAAGCAGACAGTGTCCCAGGGAATTTGGTGAATGCAGGGCAGGAAAAACTGGCTGGGATCAGCGGCCCCAGTTCCTGGGGATCTGAGGCAGAGGGCTCCTGGCTGTGCTGCAGGATGGGTTTAACTGGGAGCATGAAGGATGTGGGGTTTTGTTAGATGTTTCTTAAAAGCCCCAGATTGCTCCTGAAGGCATGTTGTTTTGTGAGCTACTTTGCTTTCGTTTAACAATGTTATATTTCTTGGATAGGTGGACGGGTTGAAAAATGCAGAAGGCAAATAAAATGTTGGCAAAATGGAATTCCTCACCCCCTTAAAAATAAAAATTGTTTATTTATTTTTTCAAGATTTTTGAACAGTTGGAGTTGGCAATAACATGAGTCCCCGAAGCAGCTAGGAAAACAGTCCAGATTTCAGCCATCAGTCAGGGCAAAGGATGTTCCTTGTGCTCCTAGGTCATGCCCACAGCTTGATCAAATAACCTAACATCCTCTAGGGGATCCTAGAGAGAACCTAAGGAGTTCTAAAGCATACCTTCCATTTTTCCTGGTCAGATAGATTAATCACGCAACCCCCTGGGGGGAAAAAACCCAGCATTTCCAATTCTTCTACCAGATGACTGATGTATTTTCTTTCAATGAAGATGTACCTGTACCATTTAAATACACGTTATGCGAGAAATGGAAAAGAACATGTACGAGGATTTGTGGCAGTGAAAACCCCAGTTAAGCGGTTTATTTATTCAAAGGAATGAAAATGCAGGTGGCATGCTGATACAAGATGTGGCTCTAAAAGGAGCCAGAAGGAGAAGTGTTGCCTCAAAGTTGCCCTAGTATTGCTAAGAGCCCCCTCTTTTTGTTCTTGTGCTAGTTCAGTTTGCCCTGGCAACCACAGCTTCCCTCACCTCTCTCCTTTTGGATACATTTCTTTTTCAGGATCATAGCATAGAAATAAAAAAATTAAATCAAACTAAATGCTATCTTTTCAGTCTGTGCTGGAGTTTTGCTAATCTTCAGGGGGAGCCAGACAGGAAATTTGCACATTGGTACTTACTGACATCCCAAATAATGTAAACTCCTTATTTCCTCTGCAGCTGGCTGGGAGCTTGGCCTCTTTGACACAATAAGGGGAAATTGACTTTTCTGTTTGTTATATTGTTGGGGGTTCTTATGTGTCACAGCTGCTAGTTTATTTTCAGGTTTTTTTGTTTTTTTTAAAGAGCTCTGTAACATGCTGGTTATTGACTGATAAAGAAACCTTCATCTATCTCCCCTTCCTTCCACCCCATTTCTTTGCTAAATTGTTTCTTTTTTAACACCCATCAATGTTTAGGATACTTTTTTATGAACAAACAGATGAGAAAGTCTTCTCTCTGACAATAACTGAGAGATGACTTTTTGATCCTTTTTCCTTTCAGAAATTGTTGGGGAGCTTTTCTCATCCTTTGTGGCGTGCCTAGCTGTAATAGTATTTACATTTATTGTGCTAGAATATATTTGTTTGTATTTGTAGCTTTACCTGTGTTCACTGCATTTCCCTCCTCATTGCCAATGAGGAAATAGGGGTTATTTTGGCACAGAAGTACAGTGAGACTCTGCCAGGTTGATAGGCCTATAAGGAAAGTTCACTTAAAACTGCTGTTATGTCTGCTATCAATTTTTAAAGGAGAGAACTGGTTTGGGGGGAGGAGGGAGAATACAGCTAGTTTGGTGAAGGGGTTGTTAGCTTGGGGACGGTGGAACAGGACATGGGTCTGGCTCAGGGGGATCGATGGCTTGAGGGAGAGTGAGGCATGTGGCTGAAGGGGAGAATGGAACATGAGGCTGGCTCATGTTAGAGGATGCTGGCTTGGGGATGGGGAAATGGGGCACAGTGCTGGCTTGGGCGGGTCAATAGCTTGGGGGGAAATGGGGCATGGGACTAGGTTATGGGGAGATTGCTGAGACATAGAGCTGGTTCAGGGAGGGTTCTGGCTTGGGTGTGAATGGTTTCTGTCTCAGAGGGGAGTCATTTGCTTGTGGAAAGTGGGATCCCTAGGTGGGAATGGGGCTGGCTTGGGGAGGAGAAATGTGGCTCAGCCCCCCCTCCTGATCCCCTGCCTTGAACTTTTGCCTCCTGACTCCTTGCCTGGAGTGTGTGTGGGGGAGTGTGGCAGCAGTGTGTGTGTGGGAGCTGGTGCTCCACAGCTTCAGCCACCATTCCCTGCCCCTGGGAGAAGAGCCCTCAGCCACTGTCCCAAGACAGTCCTCGTGACTTGCTGAATCAGGGTGTGTCCCTTCCCACCTCCTCCCATTATTGGCTCAGCACCTGCCGCCACCCCTCGCCCCCAAAAGTAACACCACTGTGGGAGGATATTTTGGAGGGTCTTTCAAAGTGTGAGGCCCTTGCTGAAGCCCCTGAAGTCCTGTAATTGGCCTTGCCTATGACTGACAGGACAGGCAATGAGAAGGTGCTACAATAAGTGCGTTGCAAGTGAACCAGATTAACATATTCATACAAATGTAAAACTTGCCATGCTCTTAAATGTCATTGTCTGTGACGTCCAAATGGGCACATGGTCATTTGGGAGTCTGGGCTGTGAGTTGTACAAGAGAATGTTGTGTGTAGAGCTTCATTCTCCTCATCCTTGAAGGCTTCTTTAACATTTGTGTGGTCTCACTGACACAGGAATTAGTAGTGAACGTTGCTTTCTTATAGCTTCCTAATCCTAACTAAAAGCAAGTCACTGAAAAATCTCCAAGTCTTCTTTAAGAATGGCTAAGCTTTCCTCCAATTTAGAATCTGCCATTTGGCTCCTGAAATTGTGGTGTAGAGTGCGTTGGTTTGTTTAACCTCCTCAGGAGTGAAAAGCAGAATGAGATGTCACAGCACTTGGAATCCCTGAATTTTTGAAAATGTTTGATTAATCATGAGTCACTCTGGCAGTCTTTCCAAATACTCTTTAACCCCAATTTAATCAGTCACAGCCAAAGTGCTGACTTGGCCCAGTCATCATCTGAGCATCAGTTAGACAGGGGAGGGACTCCTGGAAAGATAAATAGCCTCAGATCTATGTTCAGACTGAGCTGCCCATGATTTTTGTTGAGGAAAACTCAGGACCAGTATCCTCTCCTGGATCTGGAATCTGAATAACCTCAATTCTTATTCTATGGTGCCATCGTCCTTCTTTTGGGCTTAATTTAAAAAGAGCCTGTAACGGGCTCCGGAGCCTGTTGTTAACCATTGCAGCAAAACCCAGAATATCAGGCTCTGTGATACTGCATACCTCAGTATGCAGTAGTTAAAGTGTGAAGGGCTGTCTTAGATTATAGTCACAGGGAAGGGAGCATGTACCATTTTATATTTCTTTCCATTTTCTTCAGGTCTTTCTTTCACCATTTCTGAAGCGTTTATTTAAACAAGAGAAAAAAGAGATCCCTGCCTTCTTCCTCTCCATGATCCAGGCCTTGTTCTGTCACAAAGATAGTGTCATTGGGTACATCCATCACCCAGCCACCTTTCCTGTGTCCACTCAACTATTAATATTTCCAAAAGCACGTTAAGACAAAAAAAAAATCTAAAAGACCCTTTATATTATAACTGGACAATGTGTTTCAATATCAGATGAACATTCTAAGTTTTTGTAGGATTAAGGCCCAAACTGTGCTAGCTGCCTCTGTCCAGCATAATTTCCGCATTTCTTTTAAAGTTGTCTTCCAATCCAAGAGACCCCACTGGTATATAATAGTCCAAGTGGCCAGCCTTCTATTAACCCCAAGCCTATCTAGGGGTGTGCATGTCATTTTCATTATTACAATATAAAGACAACAATAACAAAAACAACAACCGAGAATACTGATAATGGTAATGATATCGATATCAATATTGATACCAAAAACGATACCAAAACAATACCTAAAATGATACCAAAAATAAGAAAAGTGATAACGAGAAACGATAACAAGAAATGAAAACAACGTCGTTATCACTGTCATTATTATTAGTGCTGTAGCAGTTGGGTTTTGGAGGGAAAATGTGGATAATGGAGGAGGGAGCAGACATCTCGGAGCCTTAAAAGGGTTGAACTCTTGAACTGTGCCTGTGTTGGGAGGGGCGAGCAGCTCAGCAGTATCTGATGGATGTATCGCTGGTACAAGCAGGCCCCAGCAGTCTCATGGCACTCTGTGATTGCTCAATGCCTGCTGCCTCCCACAACCAATCGGGGGGCTCTGGGGGAGGGCACTGTAACCCTTTGAAATGGGACGGCCATGTTTTTTCTCTCCATTCTGTGAGAGCTCTGCTTGTCAGGTTGCATTTACAGAACTGTGGTGCTTGCACATAAAAAATCCTTCCTAGCCCTCATTGTATTATTTATTTATTTATTTATTAGGTATTATCACCAATACCTTTCCTTCCTCATACCCTACATTTTACCTTCTCCCTTTCCCTGCCTTTCTCCCCCTGTACATTATATATAGATAGGTAGTATAGGTTAGATATAGATGTATATTGTAGACAAATAGATTATATTAGAATAGTTATATAGATAATTGATTCAATAATAGATAGTTTTCCTTTTACCTTCCCCTGTCTCCCTTAGATTTAGATAAATATTAGTTGTCCACAGGAATCAATAATGATACCGATACCAAAAATAAAATCTTTGTTTGAAATGGTACCGATATCAATAAAAATATCGATAACGCTATCAATAAATATAATGAATATTAATACCGAAAACAAAAACGATACCAACAACGATATCGATAATGATAACTAAAACGATATCAAAAACGATACCCAAAATGATAACAAAACAATAATGATAGCAAAAACGAAAGCATTGTCATTAATAACGATAACGAAAACGACGTTTGCGAATAACAAAAACAAAAATGACATGGGGGTCTGATGCACACCCCTAATGTTCGCGGCAATTGGTCACTGGCTAGAACTGAGGTCTATGTACCCTTACAGGAAGCTCCATGCTCTGCTACTTAGTCTACCCACTTTCATTATGATAGGTGACTTCGGGGTGTGTTGGGGGGAGGGGAAGAGGTCTGGTGTACTCATCCTTTGGACTTTTGAACCTTGGACTCTGTGAATGGAGTGAGAAAGCCTAGCACCTACTCTAGTAACTAATTGCTGTTCTCCACCTTCACTGAGAGAGCACTGCTAATTCCTTAGCTGCCTTTAAAGCGTACACACTCAAACTACTGTCCAACTACTCTCAGTATGCATGCCTTCTCTTCTACAGTTTAATTTTTCCTTCTGTGGCTATTCTTTCTTTACTTGAACATTTTCCTTCTAGGCTGCAGTTCTCAAACCACTTACTCCAGAGCAGTTCCCTTAAAAGTCAATGCTTGTTGGCATGATAGTTAATTTCCAGGCATATGAATAAAGAATTGCTCTGCAGTTTTTTGATGAGGCCCATATGCACTGGGATCTTTCTTCTCCATAAGCACAGGCTAACTTCAGCCACTATTACTGGGTTCTCTTTTCCTCCTAAATTTCTCCTCATTTCTATGGGTGCGTGATGATTGCATAATCAGTGACCTTTGCCTCTAAATTGAGCACAAAGGCATATTGCCAACAGAGAAGGTAGGATAGCCTTAGGGACAGCAGCCCAGACAGACATATAGGGTGCACGTTTTAACGTGGGTACAAAAATGGAGTCCAGGAAAAAAAATTGAACACTTCAGCCAGAGTCACAGAGGCCTGTCTCCCTTAGGACTGGCTGGTTTACACGGGTTAGAGTCCGACAGGGATAGTGTAGAAATCTCTCCAAACCTGAGCAGCGTGGGGAGGAGAGCTGTGCTTCTCTCAGTCCCCTGCACTGACCTGCCAGACCTCTTCCCATTAGTTGAAGATAATATGTGAAGATACAGTAGCGGCTCAGGGCTTGAATCTGTGGCCACAGAAGTTTGAGGCTGGTAGACCAAGTCCTGCCTAAAGACCCACCTCTTTGGGTTTATATCATTATCCCAATCATGATCTTGGTTGGAATAAATCAATTAACTCCTCCAGGAGGATATCCTGGCTCATGTCGGTCCTAGGGAGGGTGTGGAACCAGTTAGGTTGGTTTGCCCTTGAAGGCTTATGGAACCTGAAAGGTTCCAGATAGCTCTAGGGGATGTTTCCTCTGACTTTGATGGCCACTCACTCGATGTCTAGGTGGATATCAGGCTGATGGAGGCCATCGACTGTGTGGCTCCCAGGCGTCCACTCCTGAAATGCTGACAACACAGCTCCCCATGGTATATGGATGAGCTGTGGTGGATGAAGCAGGAAGGGTGGCGGTTAGAGCGACGGTGGCATCACTTGCATACTGAAGTGGACCGGTTGCGGCATAGAGTCTGGTTATGTACCTATGCCGTAGCAGTGTGGACAGCAAAGGAGGTTTTCTTTGCTGCCCGCATTGCGTCCGCTAAATCCCACCTGGCTGAGCTGTTCCAGGTGGTGAGGGGGCTGGTCAGTCCGGCCTCCCTCAGTGTAGACATGGAACCATCAAATGCTCGCTGTGATTTGTTTGTGGACTTCTTTGCGGATAAAATTGCTCAAATTCACCATGGTTTTGATGCAACTTTTTTAGCAGAGAACAGATCTGAGGCAGTGGAAGCCCCGTCTGGTCCTGTTTTGTGGGATGAGTTTCAAACGGTGTCACCCTCAGATGCAGGGGATGCTCTTGGGACTGTTCGAGCTACCAATTCTGAATTAGATCCATGCCCGTCCTGGATGGTTAAGACTAGGCGGGAGACATTGGGGCCGTTACTGGCGGGGATAGTCAACACCTCCCTTGGGGAGGGCAGGGTAACGGGCTGTCTCAAGGAGGCGGTGGTGCGGCCCCTGCTCAAAAAGCCATCTTTGGATGTTGATGTCCTTGCCAGTTATTGGCCAGTCTCTAACCTTCCCTTTTTAGAGAAGGTTATTGAACGGGTGGTGGCTCAGCAGCTTCAGGGGCATTTGGACCGGATTAATTTTCTCGATCCCTCACAGTCAGGCTTTCGTCTGGGTTATGGCACGGAGACTGTGCTTGTGGCCTTGACCAACGACTTCTTCCGTGAGTTAGACCGGGGTCGTTCGACCCTGTTGATCTTGTTAGATCTCTCGGCTGCATTTGATACCGTTGATCATGAGTTGTTGGTGACTTGGTTGTGGGACCAGACAGGGATTGGTAGGAGTGTTCTTGAATGGTTCTGCTCATTCCTGGCCAGGAGAACCCAGCGTTTGGTGCTGGGGGAGTTTTCATCTTCCCCCAGGGCCTCATGCGTGGAGTACCACAGGGTTCCATCCTATCCCCTCTCCTGTTCAATGTATACATGCAGCCTTTGGGAGAGGTCGTTAGGGAGTGTGGAGTTAGTTTTCATCAATATGCTGATGACACCCAGCTATATCTTTAATTTTCCTCCGACTCAGGCCCTACAGTCTTGGTGCTTACCCGGTGTTTGTCCGCTTTAGGGGATAGGATGAGGGCAAGCCGCCTGAGACTAAATCCTGACAAGACGGAAGTGATGGTTGTGGGGAAGGCCGGGGGTGTGGTAGCCCCATCATTGAGGGGGGCTTCCCCCCCCTTGTTTCTCAGGTCTGGAGTCTGGGGTTGCTCCTGGGCCCACAGCTCCGCCTGGATGCTCAGGTGACGGCTGTGGTGAAAGGGGCATTTCACCAGTTACATCTGGTGTGTTGGCTTAGGCCATATGTCTCAGACTCTGATCTGGCCAAGGTCATTCATGCTTTTATTACCTCGAGACTGGATTACTGCAACGCACTCTACATGGGGCCACCCCTGGTGTTGGTTCAGAAACTGCAGCTGGTGCAGAATGCGGCAGCCCGTCTCTTAACGGGGATGGGCCTACACGAGCATATAACACCGGTGCTTCACTCTCTGCACTGGCTGCTGGTAGGTTTCCGGGCTCAATTCAAGGTGTTGGTGCTGACCTTTAAAGCCCTAAATGGCTTGGGCCCCACCTATCTGCAGGACTGCCTCACCCTTCGGGACCTGGAGCACCCCCTGAGGTCAGCTGGGGTGCCCTCCTCGGGGTTCCCCGGGGTTCCCGGGTGTGTACTATGAGGAGGGCATTCGCCATGGCTGTGGAACTCCCTCCCGTCGGAGATCCGCTTGGTAGGGATGTGTGGACACTGGGGGGTTGGGGGTTCGGTCCATTTGGGGTTCGGCCCCTCCAAAACCATTCAGGTTTGGGCTGTTCGGCCCGAACGGGTTCGGTTTCACCAGGAATTGACCTACCTGGTGGTGCTGGCTCCGGCATGCTTCAGGCCTTCCGGGAACTGAAGGAGGGCTTCCTGCCCCTCCCTTTCGATCACCAAAAGAGAGGGCCTGGAAGCCCTCCTTCAGTTCCCAGAAAGCCTAGAAGAGGCCTGAAACGCTCCGGAGCGCCACTGGATCCACCGCCGCTGCTGCCACTGGACCTGGGGCTGGAGCCCTGGCACCACCAGGTAGGTCAATCCCTGGGATGTGGGGGGTTGTGGGTTTTTTTTGTTTTTTTTAATTACCAGGCTGGGGGGTACGGGGGGGGTGAGCCCCGGCACCCCTTCCACCTGCGCAGCCTGGAGGGGGGAGGGAAAACCAGGTTCCCCCATGTCCAAGTGTGTTCAAAACCCAAACTTTGTTCAGCAGGTTCGGGTGGGGGGCAGTTCCGATTCAGGGTGTCTGTGAACGACCCAAACACCCCGAATTCAGGCTGAACACCGAACCCGTGAACTCTGTTTGCACATCCCTACTGCTTGGCTGCCGACCTACCCTCTTTCTTCAGGCAATGTAAGACCTGGCTGTTCCGCCAGGCCTTTCCCGAGGGAGATGGGGTGGGTGGGCTGGGTTAGGGTAGGGAGGGGATGGGGTTTTACATTGTTTTAACCAAAATTATTATGGTTTATTTTAATGTTTTAATGTTTGAATTGTTTTAATATATTGTGAGCTGCCCTGAGATGCCTGAGGCAGGAGGGGGCGGCATATAAATTGTAAAAATAAATAAATCAATAAATTACTGAATAAACTGCACCCTGTAGCCCATGATTCATCTATCGCTTTGGTTCTGTCTGTGTCCATGTCTTATCTAGACTGTAAGCTTCTTTGAGCAGTGATTGTCTTTTACGTTATGTGCATTTGCACAGCCCTGTGTAGAACTAGTAGCGCTTTAGAAATGATAAGTAGTAGTAGATGACCATTTGGCTACCCATGTCTTGATACTTGGACTTAACTATGAGTGGCTTAGGCTTTTCTAAGTGATCTGGTTGTGCCCCATACCCTCCTCCTCTTCCATGCCTTCTTATTGGCTGCCCTTGGCCATTGAAAGCTCCAGCAGGAAACAGGAAATTCTCTGTGCAATGAGATGGCCACCTGGCTTGTTAGCTAGACCCAGACCATGTGTGTGTGTACGCACGTTTGATCCTGCCTTGGTCTGGGCCTTCCAGCCCTTGCTACCCAATGCTTCTATCCTTGGTCTATGTCTTCTGAGCCTACCTTGTTCCTGACCCCTTTGGTAGAACTGGCTACCTAGCTCTTGACCTGATGTGTGCTTTTGACTTTGGTACCAGCTCTAGACCACAGCCTGGTCCTGGCCCCCAACTTGGGCTATGTCTGCTAGGTGCCTGCCACAATGAGAGGAGTCTATAACTACATTCCAGGAGGTAGCCCCTCCTGCACTTAGAGACGCCCTTCCTTCTGCCTGGGATGCAAAACTGTAATTCCAGCCATGAGAAAGGGGCTAGCCTGTGCTGACCTAAAAGAAACATATTAGTTGCTCTGTGTCTACTGGAAGCTTACTCATCATGAATGCTGTTCAAGTTGCTGTGCGGATGATTGACTTTGTTTTCAGATTAGGCCTGGAGTTGTTCCACACAGATGTGTAGCGTAGATAGTGCAGAGCCAAGAGATATGTTATTGGCACTGACTTTTCTCCTAGGAATCTCACATTGCTGGAGGAAGACTCTCCATAGTCTAATTCAGTAACCACAGATGAGTAAAATATTCCTCTTGCCTTGCTTGTTGTGGTCAACTTATCTTTGAAAAATTTCATATTCAGCATACCGCCCATTTCACCCATGAGGGCAGAATCAGTGTACATTTCTGAGTTGTTCTAGTGCATTATATGAAGCAGTAATTCTCAGTTAGAAAGTCGGTGGCTTTTTAAGATCCTTTGGCATAGCTGGCCTCCTTTAGGGGAGGCAAGAACAGGCTAAAGCTTCTCTGACAACACCTGATGTATAGGGGCTGCCGTATGTCCTTTGTAAAAACATTGTCCTTTTTTAAAGTATTTGATTGACTATATTTCATAATGGACCATTTCTCTTTCTATTCAAAGAGATGTTTAAGTTTCTATCCAAAGGGATGTTGTATAGCATCCAGTAACTACCAAGCCTCTTGCGGGTCAAAGCTTCAGTTTGGATAAGCAACAAAAACTTGGCATGTTTCTCTGAAACTCCACCTCTCCTCTTTACTGATCAAGTTAAGTTGTGAGTCCCTTGCAAATGACCAATGTTCCCTGCAGCTTAGCCTCCTTTACAGTATTTCCATGTTTCTGATCCTGATTGATGGCATGTTCCACCAAGTGGCAGGGCTGGATCCAAGAATGTATGACATGTGCAAACGTAGAAGGCCCCACATGGACTGCCTCATGCACGGAGTCCATGAATAAACTTGGAATGACAATAACATGAGGGTGAAAAATCCTGGCATTAGAACTGAAACAAGTACCCACCAGAACCTTGTTTAGCAAGGCAGAGACCTTCTGAAGATCTCTCCCTGCTAAACAAGGTTCTGCGAGGTGACTCCGCACATTCTCACTGACTGTGTGCGCGCGCGCACACAGCCGGTGACTCAGTCACCCCCACCCTCCCTGAAGACTTCCTAAGGAAGCCTTCAGGGTCAAAAGGGAGACGTTCTCCCTTTATGTGGAGTGGGCGGCTAGAGGAGTCGTCCATTCCGCATAAAGGGACCCTGCAATGGAACGGTGCCGCAGAGGGCACTGTTCCATTGCAGGGGCCGGGTAGGGGGAAAGTTCGTACGGGGGCGTCCAATAGAGGTGCCCCCCGTATGAACTAAGCTGTGTGTGTGTGTGCATATGGGAGAAGCAGGGGGGTACATGGGGGTAAGTGTGTGCACATGGGGGAGGGGGGTACATGGGGGT
>QEPC01001257.1:94860-134067 GCA_003113815.1 Sphenodon punctatus
TGTGGCACAACCTTACCTCGACTGGGGTAAGGCTGCCTAAGGCTGGACTCACCATGTGGAGAGGCCACACTTTTCCCATCACATGGGGAGCACCACTGCAGGACTGTGAGCACTGGGTGCTGTTGCCTGTCGTGTGTGGCTACATCATGGCTGGAAGCGGGATACCTGTTGGACCAGGGGAGGGAGGCAGGTTTGGGTACCTGCTCATCTGACCAGCTTCCTGTGCTGCCCCCCCTCCCCAGTGTGGCAGCAGCAATTGCTGCCTGCCAAGGGGCTGCATGGGGATCGGGCCCCTACAGCTCATCTGACTACACCCATGCAGTGCCACACATAGCCAGACCAATTGCCCATCTAGCTTGTTATCCAGTCTCCAAGAGTGGTCAGAGGAAGTGCACAAAAGTAGGGTATATATGGAGTTATCCCTTCCCTGTCACTCAGTCCCAGCCTGCAGCTTTCCAACCCCTTTTGTGTATCCCTCATCTCAGAATCCCACTTCATTATCTAGGCTTATGTTTCCTACTAGCCTCATTGTGACTCTCAGCCAGGGGAGTAACAACAATTCAAGAGACTTGAAGGAAATGTAAGGATGATGCCCGTTAAGAGCCTGGTCATAGTCTTCTGTCTAGTCTTGCCGACATACACGTTGTTCTATTTACCCTGCAAGGAGTAGTCTGTCTCCACCAGACACCGAGAGAGAAAAACTCTTGACACAGGTTCTGGGCAAATCCTCTAATAAACAACTACCTCGCTCTAGATTTGTCTCTAGATTCCATCTGAAGACCCCAACAAACCCCCACAGGGGGAACAACTCTACCCCCTTACCTCCTCAGAACTGTGGTGTCTTCTTCCATTCATCCAGCTTTGGAGAAATTCAAATGTGGCAGGGAGCAGAGTGGCACAGGGAACAGACCCCTCCTTAAACTTTGCCCTTCGCCCTACTCCCCACAACCTCTGGAGTGGCAGCCATGCCAGTACAGTGGTTATTGGGGACCAAATTTAGGTTGGGGGGGCTGTCCTCAGCACCCCAGATTAGAGGTGATGTGTCCTCTGTCTTGTTCATGTTCTGAGCCCTTTCGTTCCCAGATGTGCAGTTGTGGTGAAACACAAAGAAGGAGCATAACTCCTTCATCACTAAACACAGAAACCCTTTCTTTTATTTGGTTTGGAACGGTGAAACCATGTGTTTTAACAGGGGCATGCACAGTGTCTGGGCTACTCCTTTGCTATAAATAAAAAATATGTAGATGCCCTTATATATATATATATTAAAAAAAAACTCTTAGGCTTACCTTTCATAGCTAACCCATGGAAACGTTACAATGAAACATGCAGCCCTATCATGAAAGAGTTTAAACATACCAGTTGTACATGAAAGCACAACAGTTTGTCTTGCCCCCCTCACACTGACAACGCTGCTGCCGACCGACAGACCACTTCATAGCTTTCTTTTGCTGACGCTGTACTTTTCGCTCTAGGGAAACTGGTCCCTCCCTCACAGGCGCTGTTTAAATAACATTTCCAGCAATTTAAAAACTGCACTGCTAGCAGACTTGGAGTCTTTAGAGCTTAAAACATGAACTAGAGAGAGACGGATTTGGCCAGGTTTGGGGCTCTAGCAGATGTTTCCCTGCACAGATACAAGTATCTTCTTGTTTCCAGGGTATCACTTGGGACAGGATTGCTGAAAGACAAAGGAGAGTATCAACACTATAGGCCCCAAAGCTGCATTAGGGCATTTTCAGACGGACAAACTATCCTGGGATAATAAGAATAATCTCCGGTGATTATTATCGCAGGATAGCAAAGTGGTACCTGTTTAGATGGACATTTCTATCCCAGGATAACTTAATTCCAGGCTAGTCCATGTGAACAGTACATTGTGATTAGAGTCTCTGGAATGAATTAAAAATCTGGCGGTGCTTTTCTGCCGAGTTCAGCCCAATGTTTTCTGGGATTCAAACATCACGTCCTTTCTCTGCAACGTCACGTCCTCTGTGCAGGTGAGCATTTCTGAGCGCATACCTTGTCGTTGAACTCTGTGGCACTAATCACCGGGATAGGTGATTATCCTGGGATATGTCATTCAGACTGTCATTATTCCAGGACGGTTTAACAACCGGTTGAATAACCCCTGGCGATTGGGGTTTTATAACACTGTGATATTTTTGTTATCCCAGGATAATAATCACGGTTGACAGTGTTTAGACGGACAAACTATCCCGGTGATAATGCTCTTATCCTGGAATAAGCGTCCATCTGAAAATGCCCTTACTTAGGGTCAGCCTCAGGCACTTTGCTGCTCTGAGCAAAAGACCTCAGGCACCTCCACCCCCATTACAAGTCCCAGCTCTTGCTTCTCCCTGATCAGATGATTGGCACTGTGCTCTAACGGTACTGCAGACACCTGTGGCTTTCAATGCTAGTGGTAGTGAGTGCACTCTTGGAGTCTGGCCTAACCCAGTCTTCTAAGGGTGGCATTGAGGGACCTGCAAGAACTCTTGGTGCCACTCCCAAAAGGCCACTGTGCGAGACACATTGGTTGTCTTTAGATGGACACCTGTTCCACTCCTGCTTTGCGCCACCCCCAGGTGGCCCATCGGTGTAGAGGTGGGCCACCCTGGGGTGAGGCAGAGCAGGTATTACCTGCTCCAGGCCAGCTCCGCTCATGGTGCTCCAGAACATCCCAGAGCACAACGAATGGAGCGAGCTGCCCGAACCCGGAGCACCAGCTAGAGGTGGAGCAGCAGTCTGTCTAAAGGACAGCTGCCTGCTGCAGCTCTGGCAACACCCATAGAGCTGCAGATGACAGCCTAGAGTGGCTGCCAATCTGCCTGCAACTCTATGGCAAGGGGGAGGGGCACATGTGGGCAGACTGGGCAGCACGCTCCGTTTAAACCTACTGCTGCCGGAGCAGACCTGAGCAGACCTGGGGGCGGCCCTCCCTGGAGTGGAGCTTGGGGTGACTAAAAACACCCATTTCCCACCCTCTCCAATGGCAAGGCCAACTCTGGAGCTACTGCAAAATCTTCCGTGTTGTTTGAGTAGGGGCACCTTTTGTCGTTTGGCCCTGAGACTCCCATAGGCAAAAATGGGAGTCTCAAGTTCAAACTGCAAAACGTGGCAACCCCATGCTTGAGCAAACCACCCTCACACCCCTGCTGTAACCAATTCTCCTCTTGGCTTTACTATTAACTGCATCTGTTCCAGGAAGAAAGATCTAAAGGGTTCATAACTGGTTTATGTGAGAGATTTCTATATGTGCGTGTGAAAAATTGCCCTGTACAGCCCCAGTTTTTTAAAATTTATATATTTTGAGCATTTTCAAATGCAAATGTGACTGGTCCAAAATGAAACAATCACATTAACATTAAAACATGTTAAAAGCTCATAAGAACATAAGAAGTGCCATACTGGGTCAGACCAATGGTCCATCTAGCCCAGCATCCTGTCTCCGACAGTGGCCAATCACGGTGGCTTGGGAGAAGCACCCAACAGGTCACAATGGGGGATCCATTCCCTGTTGTTTTCCCCCAGCTCCCGTCATGTTCCCTGATCCTGTCTGGCTAATAGCTGCTAATGGACCTATCTTCCAGAAACTTGTCCAAACCTCTTTTAAACTCAGCTATAGTACTGGCCCTTACCACAGCCTCTGGCAGTAGATTCCACAACCCAATTATACGCTGAGTGAAAAAATATTTTCTTTTATTTGTTTTAAACTTGCCACCCATGAGTTTCATGGAGTGTCCCCTAGTTCTAGTACTAGCTGAGAGGGTAAATAACTGCTCCTTGTTTATTAGTTCCACACCACTCATGATTTTATAGACCTCTATCATATCTCCTCTCAGTCGTCTCTTCTCCAAACTGAAGAGCCCCAACCTACCAAGCCTCTCCTCATACGGGAGCCCTTCCATGCCCTTGATCATTTTTGTTGCCCTTCTCTGTACCTTTTCTAGTTCAGCTATGTCTTTTTTGAGATGGGGCGACCAGAACTGCACACAATATTCGAGGTGCGGTCGCACCATTGATTTGTATAGAGGCATTATGACATCCTCAGTTTTATTCTCTATCCCCTTCCGAATAATTCCTAACATTCTGTTTGCTTTTTTGACTGCTGCTGCGCACTGCGCTGTGGATTTCATTGTATTGTCCACAACCACCCCCAGATCCTTTTCCTGAGTGGTAACTCCTAGCTTAGTACCCAGCATTGTGTACGCATAGTTTGGATTATTTTTCTCTACGTGCATCACTTTGCACTTGTCCACATTAAATCTCATTTGCCATTTAGATGCCCAGGCACCCAGTGTCGTAAGATCCCGTTGCAGTTCCTCACAGTCTGCTCGTGTTTTAACTACCTTGAATAACTTGGTGTTGTCTGCAAATATTATCACTTCACTCTTAACACCCTTTTCTAAATCATTAATGAATACATTAAACAGCACGGGTCCCAATACAGATCCCTGAGGCACACCACTTTTTACATCTCTCCATTGTGAAAACTGCCCATTTAGTCCTACCCTTTGCTTTCTATCTTTTAACCAGTTTCTGATCCATAGAGACACTACCTCCTATCCCATGACTTTTTTATTTTCTCAAGAGTCTTTCATGAGGGACCTTATCAAATGTTTTCTGGAAATCCAGGTACACCATATTGACTGGGTCTCCCTTGTCCACATGTTTATTTACACCCTCAAAGAATTCCAGCAGGTTAGTGAGGCATGACTTATCTTTACTAAATCCGTGTTGACTCTTCCCCATTAAGCCATGTTTGTCAACATGCCCTGTAATTCTGTCCTTAATGATGGTTTCCACTATTTTGCCTGGCACATACGTCAAGCTTACTGGCCTGTAGTTTCCAGGATCACCTCTGGATCCCTTTTTAAACATCGGGGTTACATTTACCACCCTCCAGTCCTCAGGTACAGTGGCAGATTTCAGTTACAGGTTACAAATTAGTAAATTACTAACAGTAAGTCTGTGATTTCATATTTGAGTTCCTTCAGAACTCTGGGGTGAATGCCATCTGGCCCTGGTGACTTGTTAGTATTCAGTTTGTCAGTTTGCCCTAGAACATCCTCCAATGTCACATTGATGTGTAACAGCTCTTGCAATTCCTTGCCCACAAAGCAAGGATCCGACATGGTACCTGCCCCAAATCCTCCGCAGTGAAGACTGACGCAAAAAACTCATTCAGCTTCTCTGCAATGTCCTTATCCTCCATGAGCGCCCCTTTTAATCTCATGTCATCTAATGACCCAACTGACCCCCTAGCAGACTTCTTGCTTCTGATGTATTTGATAAAGTTCTTGTTGCTTGTTTTTGCCTCTTCAGCAAGCCTCCCTTCAAAATCTCTCTTGGCCTGCCTTATTAACACTTTCCATTTACGTTGCCAGTGTTTATGCTCTTTCGTATTATTTTCATTGGGACTAGCCTTCCATTTCTTAAAGGATGCCTTTTTGGCTCTAATAGCCTCCGTCACCTCCCCATTTAACCACAGTGGAAGACATTTGGTCTTCCTGCTTCCTTTTTTAACTTGCGGGATGTATTTAATCTGGACTTCCAGAAGGGTGATTTTAAACAGTCTCCACACCTCTTGCAAACTTTTAACCCTTGCAACTGGACTTTTTCATTTCTTTTTAACTAGTTTACTCATTTTGTCATAGTCTCCCTTTTTAAAGTGAAATGCTACTGCTGTATTTTTGTTTATCTCTCTCCCTACAGAAATTATGTCAAATGTGATCATAGTAGCTCCACCAGTTACTCCTTGCACCAGGTCCTGCGTGCCACTCCGGATTAGAACTAGAATAGCTCCTCCTCTCATTGGTTCCAGAACCAGCTGTTCTAGGAAGCAGTCATTTAGGGCATCCAGAAATTTGACCTCCACATCCCGCCCCGAGGAACCATTCGCCTAATCAATATTAGGGTACTTAAAGTCACCCATTATTATTATGTTGCCGACTTTAGTAGCCTGTCTAGTTTCTTTTAGCATTGCTTTATCAGTCTCTCTGTCCTGGTCAGGGGGATGATAGTATAGTCCTACTGCGATACTCTGCCCCTTTATACCTGCAATTTCTATCCATAGAGATTCTAGG
Source organism: Sphenodon punctatus (assembly GCA_003113815.1). NCBI lineage: Eukaryota > Metazoa > Chordata > Lepidosauria > Sphenodontia > Sphenodontidae > Sphenodon > Sphenodon punctatus. The sequence goes on from QEPC01001257.1 coordinate 100,950, forward strand.
GAACAGTTTGCATCCTTTAAAATTTTAATTGTACTTGACTCAATGTTGTCTTTTACATATAGAGTAACTCCACCACCAACTCTATCTACTTTGTCATTCCGATATATTTTGTTTTGTACGCTGGTATTACAGTGTCCCATTGGTTATCCTCCTTCCACCATGTCTCTGTGATGCCTATAATATCTAGATCTTCATTTAGCACCATACACTCTAATTCTCCCATCTTCCTTTTTAGGCTTCTAACATTTGCATATAGACATTTATGTGTATTCTTTTTATTCTTCTTACTGTGCACATTATAGGGGACTGTATCAGTTACCCTGGTATTGTTTTTTATCTTTTCTCCAGCGAATTCCATCTGAAGTCCCTTAATTTGTATCCCTTCCTCAGTCTTAAGCAACTCTAAATCCCCTAAATAACATTATCCTGCATAGATGCCACAGTCTGAACTGTGCACTCCACAGTGCCTGTCGGCTTTCCCCCAGGTTCTAGTTTAAAAACGGCTCTATCACGTTTTTAATTTTTAGTGCCAGCAGTCGGGTTCCATTTTGGTTAAGGTGCAGCCCATCCCGTCTGTTTAGGCTCCCCCCTCCGCAGAAGGCTGCCCAGTTCCTGATAAATCTAAATCCTTCCTCCTTGCACCATGGTCTCATCCACGCATTGAGACATTAGAGCTCTGCCTGCCTCTGGGGTCCTGCGTGTGGAACAGGCAGCACTTCCGAGAATGCTACCCTGGAGGTTCTGGACTTGAGTCTACTACCTAGAAGCCTAAATTTGGCCTCCAGAAACTTCATCCTACATCTACCTATGTCATTGGTACCAACATGGACCACGACAACAGGTTCCTCCGGAGCACTCTCTCAGATTCTATCTATGTGTCGTGTGAGGTCTGCTACCTTCACACCAGGCAGGCAAGTTACCATGTGGTCCTCATGGCCACCTCACGGCCACTCACCAAATAGTACTGCTGTTGTGAAGCAAGTACCAAAATAATGAAGTAACCCAGATGCCATCCCACCCCTGAAAAACCAATGTAATCAAAATCCCAAACTCAGAGATACTGAAATAAATATTTGGAGCCCCAAAGCAGGTTGCAAATCCACTTCATAGTCATTTGATTAAAGTAGGCAAGAATGCCCCAAATTTGTTGGATTCAGTAATTTGCCCACCACTCTAGACTGCTGCCCGCCGCTCTATAGTGTTGTCCAGGGTAACCTCCAGCTGGGAGTGGAACTGCAGCAGTCATCTGCAAGTAGACAGGCCGCCACTCCGCCTCTGGTCGGTGCCCTAGGTTTGGGAAGCCCGCTGTCCTGGCGGTGCTCTGGGATGTTCCAGGGCACAACTAGTGGGTTTGGTGCAGAGCAGCTGCCACTTTCTCTTCTTCTGCTCTACCTGAATGTCTGGAGGCCCGCTTTTAGATGGACGGGCTGCCTGGGTGTGAGGGGGAGCAGAGCCATGGGTCCTGTCTGAGTAAAAGCACCCAATAAGGAAGTCAACAGGAAAGAAAAAAATACGGCCTTACTGTGTAGGTGGGGTCTTGGAGACTTGCTTCAATGTGCAGAGACAGGGAGCAGGGTTTCTGGGGGTCAGGCCCCCACCTCCTTAAAAAAATTGTGGTTCAGCTCCTGGCTATTATTTGTGGGACTAGCCCCTAAATAACAGGTATCAGCTTATTTGACTAGAGGAAGTTCAGGATACTGAAACAGGAAGCACGAAACCATGAGGAGAAAATGAACACAGATTCAGAAGGATTCAGATTGTTAAAATGACTGGAGCAGCAGATGGTAAATACGAGGCTGTAGTTGCATTTCATTGCAGAAAAATGTACCATAATTTAATGAGAGCAAGGAACCAATCATCCCGTGGAATGAGCAGAGAAGGGACTGAAAGCATTATGGAAAAATCACTGAAACCATCGGGTCAGTGCACAGCTGCAGGAATGAAGTTTGTATTAAAGTAGACAAGAATCCTGGACAAGAGGTGATACTGGAGACGGCTGTTGTTAGCCCCCCATCTGTTCTGGTCACCAAACCACAGGAAAGATATTAATGTCTCAGAGAAGGTGCAGCATAAGGCAACAGAAGGTAACAGAGGGAAGAAGCTCTTATTTGAAGAAAGGTTAAAAGAGTGAGACTTCCTGTCATTTGTCAAGAGAGGGGTTGACCTAAAGAGGTTTTCAGAATTATCAAATGAACTGGGAGTCAGCAATGCTTTTTTACACAAGGGAAAAAGGAAGGAGGGGAAACCCAAGGTCTAAAAATGTCAGATGCTGGAGTCACGTAAAACTCCCAGTAGTGTCACTGTAAAACGCTAGAGTGAAGTATTAGAATAAAGCTTCAGCAATTGATTTATAGCAGAGGTTCCCAAACTATGAGACTGGGACTCCAAGTGGGGTCAAGCTGTCTGCAGATGGGGTTATGATCCTGATCGATATTTTATATACTTTACATGTCTTTGTTGCTGTCTGGGGTCATGAGATTATATTTAATTTTCAAAATGGCATCATGCAGGAAAATGTTTAGAAACCACTGATTTATAGAAACAAATGACCCGTTTTTCAGTAGTGTCAAATGCTCCAGCTCCCCAAAAAATCAGGAGAGCATTAAGTGGAGGCAGCCAATTCACTGTTAAAGCTGAAGCTGCCTTCCCATTATTTCCAGCTGCTCCTCAAATTTACCCTAAAAAGAAACTGAACTTTCACATTCCAGGGTAGAGGTTCCCTGTGAAGCTTGCTAAGAATCAGAAAAGAGGTTTTTGAATTACAGTGCCCTGAAGTTCATGCTTGAAAAACTTTCATGTGTGTTTATCTGGTTCATAAACTGCTCTAATGACTTTTCAGTGTTGCCAACCCCAAGTGTTCAGCAATTTGAAGTCCAGCCACCCAAAATGAGGGGATGATGGAAGGTTGGGAAGGCGACATTTTTTATTTTCTTTCTGGAAATATTTTGGCCTTTAGGCTAGAAACTAAAACCATGTTCACACAAAACACACTGTTTGTGGTTATTTGTGCCCAGGTAAGTCAGATAAAGTAGCCCAATCTCCCAGAAATCCTATGGACGTTTTTATGCCTGGGGAAAGTACCACAAGTCCACCACAAACTTATGTCATTCGTGGGAAGAGGAGAGCAATAATCCATGATGCAAAATTCAGGAAGCCACATCTGGCAGAAGCCCATAGAAAAGATATTGGTGACCAGAGCAGCCTGAACAATGGCAGCAAAGGACTCTGGGATGCATATGGGATTGGCTAGGGAGCAGTTTACCACAAAGCCAGTGTCCATACAAACACTTATTCAAGAGTAAACTAACACCTGTGGTAAATATTTATTTATAATATTACTACCCCAAAAAGATCTTTGGGTCTGTAACCACAACCTTTACCCCTAACCTATCATAAAGTCTTTGAGTGGCCACCGGGGAGTTAATCTGTTGGTAGTGATTTACATGGCGGGATAGGTTTTTTGGGGGGAGGGGGGACGGTTTAAGTCAAATTCTCATGTGATCATCTGACTCCAGGAGCTGTAACTTTAGCAAAAATGCCTGATACTGCAAGACAAATGAAAACTGCAAGCCATGACAACACCCATCGCACCACCCTATGCAATGGATGTGGGATTAAATTGCAGACCAGTCCAAAGAATGTCAAGAAGGCAGCGTCCAAGCCCAGGTTTCATATCCTATAATCTAATAAGGGTTCACAGCATTTTGCTCTGCCTTGTAACTGTTCTGCCTTGTATTTTTAGTTGGAAATTCTTCATACCAGAACAATATCCAAGAAGCTTATTTATTTATAATGCTAAGTGCAAATGATTAAATATTACATAAACACAATTATCGCTTAACTTATAAATAGATGCCTATCTTGTTTTGTTGCATTCCGTACATAGAAGACATGGATTTTATTAGGCAACTTTGGCCTATGTGGACAGCCTTATTAGGAAGGTTATTGCCATTTGCCTATGATTTCATCAGCATTTAGGGATCTCTTGTCAGAAAAGGATGCTTTTAAAAATATATTTAAAATTTCTTGAAACCTAATCAAGGGCTATTAAGTAGTCTCCTACCATTTAATATGAATCTGGTGAGTAATATATTTTCCAGCTCAACAATAATTGCAACAACACAACTTAGTGAGATACACAATGAAAATATGAGCTAAAGCTGGGGATCTGCACCCATTAAATCAGTGGCAAACTTCCGATGATACAGGGTTGGGCCCTGTGATGAGGATGCTGGTAATTCGAACAAATTTGGGTTTTGGAAGCCGAGATGTACACACCGGTTCCCAGATTAATACAAGACAACGCATAACATTGCTGTATCTCATTCCCTCTTCCCAGAGATGCATCATTAAATAGAAAACCAAATAACATCAGAGAGACCTGTAAAGCTAAATGAAGGATTTAGGACGTTTTTACACAGACTCCACTCCCCTCGCTGGGTGTGCAGGCGGGTGTTCAGTAGGGGAGGGGGGGCATGTAAATGCCGCGGCAGTGGGGGGGGGATTCGTGTTTGTCCGTGCAAACAGCACAGGCAGTGGGTGGGGGTGTGTGCGCACTCCCGACCCACACCCACCTCCACCCATCACCCACCCAACCAGAGAGCCATCTGGCAAACCGGAGGAGGCTCCGTGGGTGGAGGTTCCGTGGGCGGAGGTGGCCCATAGGCCCTTTTCACACAAGACGCCCCCACCCATCTCCACGCAGTATTGCTGCATGGAGATGGGTGGAGGCACCCGTGTGAAAGCCGTGAGGGATGGGTGGGGGTGCATGCATGATCCCACGCTACACCCACCTCCACCCATCAGCCATGCACAAAGCAATGGGCTCCAATGCCTGATGCTCCGTGAGTGGAGATGGGTAGAGGTGGGTGTTACCCACCTCCACCCACTGTGGCCGCACACCTATCCCCCCACCCACTGCAGTCCATTTTAAAATGGCCTTAGACACATGCAGGCTCAAGCAAGCCATGGGCCTGTCTCCTTTACAGTCTGCCCTTATATGTTGTGTAGAGAAAGTAAGGTTGCTGTGTTGCTATGCAGTGCCAACATTTAGGAAACTAGCCCACATTTAGGCACCAAAATAAAAGATTTGTTTTCCCAAAGTGTGCAATGAAAACCAAGCCACTTTTTAGTTGCCTAACTATCAGTTTAACTGCTGAACTTTCAGCACCAAGGGTGAAATCTTGAATCCCTTCAAATTGGCTTGAACTTCAAGCCAATGGCAAAAATCCCATGGACTTCAATGGCAGCAGGATTCCATCCACCCCCACCCAAAATACTGACCATTTTGTTCAGCACCAGATCTACTTATTAGCAGCACATTACAATTGCCTTTTGTGAGAGCGGGGTTACCCCCTATGCAAATTTTTTAAGGAACATGTATGAAAAATACATGCTGTAGAGTCTGCATTTGCATACATGTTGTAGTGGCCTGCATTGGCGCCAATGCAGGCCACTGCACCATGTATTTTTCATATGTGTTCCTTAAAAATGTACATAGGTGGCAACAATATGTAAGAGTGGTGTCTGTCTGTCCACTGCCAGACCAAATAGGAAAAGCAGTGTCACTAGTGAGTGGTGGCTCATCAGCTTCAGGCGCATCTGGATGCTGTCGGATTCCTGGACCCTTTGCAGTCTGGTTTTCATGCTGGGCATGGTGTGGATACATGGCATCACTTGTGGACTTGGTCAATAACCTTCGCCTGGAGTTATACTGGGGAAGTTCTACCCTGTTGATTTTATTAGATCTTTCCGTGGCCTTTGATATTGTTGATCATGAGGTGTTGTTGACTCGCCTGTAGGACCTGGCTTGAGTGGTCGAGACATCTCTTGAGTGGTTCCGCTCTTTCTTGGCCAGGAGATCTCAGAGGGTGGTGTTTTGCAGTTGCTGTCATCATCTCGGGATCTCCCTTGTGAGGTTCCACAGGTTTCCATTCTGTCCCCCTCTTGTTCATTGTGTATATGCAGCCGCTGGGTGAGGTCATTCAGAGGTTTGGGGTGTGGTTCCATCAGTATGCTGATGACACCCAGCTCTACCTCTCCTTTTTGTCTGATACAGGTTCGGCAGTCTCAGTGCTTACCTGGCTGCAGTGGGGAACTGGATGAGGGCAAGCTGACTGAAACTGAATCCTCACAAGACTGAGGTGATGATGGTTGGCCAGTCTTGTGCCCTGGAGGGGACTTATTGATCAGGTCCAGCCCCCGCTAGTTGTTTGGGTTTGCAGTTTCGAAGTGCTTCTGGATCCTTTGCTGCACCTGAATTGCCAGACCACGGCGGTGGCCAGGAGCACTTTTCACCAACTCCATCTGGTGAGGAAGCTGTAGCCTTTTCTTTTAGACTCAGATCTGGCCACTGTTGTCCATGCTTTCATCCCCTCGAGGCTAGACTATTATAATGCACTCTACATGGGGCTGCCCTTGGTGATGGTTCGTAGGCTGCAGCTGGTGCAGAATCCGGTGGCTCACCTCCTTGCAGAGATGCATCGCTGTGAGCACCTAACACCGGTGCTCCATTCACTGCACTGGCTTTCAATAGTTTTCAGGCCCAATTCAAGGTGCTGGTGATGACCTTTAAAGCCCTAAACAGCCTAGGCCCCATTTATCTGAGGGATTGCCTGGCTCCCCGTGTCCTGTCATGGCCTCTGCGATTGTCTGGGGGCGCCTTCCTGGAGATTTCGGTAATTTAAAGGGGAGGATGGGCTGCGTGATAGGGATTAGGTGGGAGGTTGTTGGAGGGTGGGAGTGGGTAGGGTTTTGGGGGGAATTGTATCTTAGCTGTTTTTATATTGTATTTTATATTTTTTGTAAGCTGCCCTGAGCCTTTGGGGAAGGGCGGGATATAAATGTGTATAAATATTAAATAATAATAATAAAATAGTGCTGACTTGCTTAGCAGGCCTAGAGATATGCTGGAGCTTTCTGAGAAGGACAGTACAACATGCTGCAAACCAGTCCATGAGTAAAAGATAGGGCAACTTTCTCAATGCTACAGTAAACCTAGATAGAAATCCTTCCGTATGCTTGTAGGGCATGTAGGCAGATTAACCATTTAAATATGGAATAAGAAAAAACAAATTGACATATCCTCTTATTACATGTGATTGCAGTTTAAAAATCAGTGCCAATGCTGTATCCTGATAACTTCTGATCTGGGTGGTAGTTGAGGAGGCTGGGGGTTCTCCCAGCACTTTCCTTAGCTTGCTTCCTGTTCCCTCATTACCATTTACGTAGGAAGGAAACATGTTAGAGGCAGCAGCAGGTCAAGGGTTGCCACCTATGTGAATTTTAGAGGGCACTTATGAGAAATTATTAATTTATTATTATTATTATAAGCATTTATATAGCACAAGCAATGTACCTGGTGCTTTACAAAAAACAAGATAGACACGGTTCCTGCCCAAGAGCTCACAATCTAAAGAAACACAGGTTGCAGGGCTGCATTGACTCCAATGCAGCCCTGCAATCTGTATTTCTCATAAGTGCCCTCTAAATATTTGCATATGTGGCAACCCTAAGCAGGTGCTTCAGCAATATTGGACCAACAATACTCAAGGGCCCATTGCAGCAAGGATAATTTGGACCAGCTGTAGCAGGGCCTGCAGCTGTACCCAGATTGAGAGCTTCCCCTGGGTCTGACTCATACAGGGTTAATGCTATGAGACCTGCTACCACTGAGACTATTTTGAATAGGGCTGGTGCGATAAAAGCGCTGCCAACTCAACACAAGGGAGACTGCTTGAAGGATGTCTGAAGTTTCCTCATGAAGCTGGCTGAGGAGCAGCCAAAGGGTCCTGGTCCAGGACCCTATTTGACTTTAGGTTTGCATTATATTTGTTTACTTTTTTGTGATAAGTCATTAAATGAACCTGATTTAAGGGGCCTTGCCAAAGAACTACCTCATGCTGGCTGTTGCCTTGGTTGGGGCATGCTGTGAACATCTAGCACCTGTTTACACCTGCCTTTTAGCTGCTTAGATCCTGTGGCCCCATGGAGAATACATAGACCTTGAAATCAGGAGCTCCACGTTCACATTCTGGGGCAAGTCATGATCTCTGCTTCAACTCCCCATCTGTGAAATGGGAACGATAATCCTGAACGATCTATCTATGAGGGCTGTAGTGTTGATGAATCAGGCAACGGTTGTGAAGAGCTATGTCAATGGGTAGGTATTATTAGCTTCTCTAATTCCTAAGTTCTCAAACAGGGGAAGGGGCCCCATGGGGCAGGAATGGGAGGTGTTCTAGGGATGGGGTGGTGGTGCCAGAAGGACCCCCTACTGGCAACACCTAGCATCACTCATTCGCTGAGCTAGGGAGAATCTCCAAAATAACAGAGTGACAAGGGGGAGAGAGAAGGGAAGCAATAAGAGGGTGGGAAGGGGGAGAGGAAGAGAAGGAGCAAGATGGCTGGCTGGGTGTGTGGGGGGGGCCCTCAACTATCTTATTTTTTAAAACAAATTATACCCCGCCACCTCCTGCCACAGGCAGCTCGGAGCGGCTAACTACAACAGGTAAGCGGAAGGGAGGTGTGGTTCAAAAGAGTTTGAGACCCACTGCTCTAAATTATTTGAGGAAACAGAAGTTCAATCCCTTGATCCCAGCATAAGAGGCGATAGAAGAATGGGCTTAGCCAGGGACTGTCTCAACCTTTTCAGACCATCCCCTCCACTTATCTCTGGTACTAATATGCCACTGCTATACATATGCACATATACCTTGCCCCCAACCAATCTCTCTCTGCCTCTCCCTCTCTCTCATTTCTGCTACCATAGCTCCCCCACCTAGGGTTACTAGATATGCAAATTTTCACCGGCCACTTATGAAAAAGACACGTTGTTGCAGGGCTGCACTGGCACCAATGCAGCCCTGCAACCCGCAATGTTTTACCAGCCGCTTATGAAAAATGAATATCTGGCAACCCTACCACAGAGCAGCTGAGTTGGGCACAACTAGGTCGGAATTGTTGCAACTAGGTAGCTAGGTCAGAATTGCCCCCAAGCCCTTCTATCCTGCCCCCACAGGTGCTGTGCCCTCAGCCTGCTCCCTATCATCATCGGTGACTCCCCCCAGCTACCCCAAGTGGGCTCCCTAAAGGCAAGAAAGCTGCAGGAGCTGGAAGCCACATCTCCCCTCTTCCTATTTGACCCGCCCCCTGGCTCTCAGACTCAGCAACAGAGACAGCAGTGGTAGCAGGCAGGGAATGCAGCTGGGAAGTGGCAACATACGTAATATTCTTTCTTGGAATGGACTCTTATGCTGGTAACATGCCGGAGCACTTGGCTTTATGGGACATAGTAATATTTCAGTACTACAGGCTGCCAGCAGCACCCTGCTGCTCTACAGTGTATATTGTCCAAGGAAAGGGGGAAACGATAGAAGCTAATCAACAAACTGAAATCTTCTTGTAAAAGAGCATGTATGTAACCTGGGGAAGGGATGTTTTGAAAAATCATCCAAAAATGGCTGTTCTGTGATAAATTCATAGTGTACAGCTAATGGCCTGATCCTGTAAGGATACAGAAGGCCTCTGAGAGGAACAGAGGCATGAAAGAATTAAGAAGGAAGAGAAGACTGCCTCATAAAGCAGGGATTATTTGCAGATGGCTTCTAACCAGGCAATCTGACTTGGCTCAAACAAAACCCCTTTAAACTGGAGCATTCAGAGGAGGAGGGTTTTTCTCCACATCCAGAGTTTCCCCATTGAAAGTAACCATTCTGTAATGATGGAGATTGGGTTACCAGATCAACATTTCAAAAATGAGGGACACCATGGAGCTATAGGGTTTGAATATAAGGAACTTCTGTTATGATGATCTGTGAAATTATAGGGTTCTGAAATAAGGGATGTTTCCTTAAAATAACGGATAATTTAAAGGACTGCCTCCCCTCTTATGTTCCCTCATAGGGCTGAAATGAGAATCAATTTGTTTCTCACAAAAATTTCCCAAGAATTGTTACTGAGATCCCATGATATAAGACATTTTGTTTTTGGAAATATTGGAGTGGCTGCAAAAGTAAAGAATAATGAATGCTGGGAATATTGTTTTATATCTTGTATATGTTGTATACCTTGTATTGTCTATGTTTTTGGTGACAAAGGCGAAAGCTAGCCAATAATAAACCATTTATCTATCTATCTACTGAGATCTTGGGACAATCTCAGTAACAGTTTGAGATCTCCACAAGAATCTCATTCAGATTTAACATACATCCTAGTTATGTGCATGTGCAAAATGGCCACCACAGCTATTCTGCACATGTTCAGCCCTCTGCCAAGATGGGGCTGGCAGCGTCCCCAGCTTTTTGAGAAAGTGCAGCCATTTTGCACATGCACATTACAGGGCCAAACGCATTACATGGTAAGCAGTATGTGGTATATCGGCGTATGGTGCATGGTAAATCATGGTAAATGATAAACAGTACATGGTAAATTATGACAAACCGAGAAAAATTCTCAACCAAGAATGTTCTCTTACTGGTTCCATCATTACGCCAGGTCCGTATAACATGGGCGCACAGAGAAGCGTCTGCTTCACAGCTCTGGGACTTCCTTCCCTTAGAGGTTTGCCAAAGCCCTAGCTTGAGCATCTTCCAGAGGCCGTGCAAGACCTATTTATTTGTCCCTTCCAACTTTGGCCCTTTTTAAATTGACCGTGGTGGGTGGGGGGATGGGTGTGCGACTGCAGTGGGCGGAGGTGGGTTTGCGCCCATGGCAATCTCCACCCATTGAGCATTGGAGTCCATTGCTCTGTGCATGGGTGATGGGTGGAGATGGGTGTAGCATGGGAGCAGACCCCCACCCACAGTCTGTAACACCATGGCATTTGCATGGATGCCCCCCCCCCCGACTGCACACCAGCCCGTACGCCCAGCAGAGGGAGGGGAGGGGGTGTCCATGCAAAAAACGTCCTTTAATAGGACGGGAGGGGAACTTTTGAGACCTAAAAAACTTTCATCAAATGATCTCTGCTTCATGCAGACTTCAGTGAGAGGAAGAGGACAGATGGGGAAATGGTTGATGGGCTAATTGAACTGAGTCACCTTTAGCTTGATTGATTTAATTTGCAAGACAAAAGGCTTTGGGATGGGGAAAAGCTGTCTCCCTCAGACTTCAGGAAGGCGAGGGGAAACATACCCACAGGGCAGACATGCCACCCTGGGGTGTGTGTCTCTGCTGAGTGTATCCTTCACTGATGGAAGCCAGCCAGCTCCCCCCCACACACACACACACACTTTTCTAACCTAACTATGCCCCTGATCTCAGAGCTTAATTTGATGGGAAAGGTGGCGGGCCGTGTACTTATGGGGGATGGGTCTCAGAAAGCACATTCAACCAGTGCTCCAAGCATTGCACTGGCTTCCAATTGTCTTCTGGGCCCAATTCAAGGTGCTGATTTTATTTATTTAATTAATGTATTTATTATTTGTATTTCTAGCCTGCCCCTCTCGCGTCAAGCAACTTGGGGCAGCTTACAAAATACTAAAAATATAACAAAAAAATATAAACACATTAAAACACTATAATAGATATTAAAACAATACAAAAACTTACATTGTGTGCCAAAAAAATAATAATTCCTAGTGCAAAAACAAAACAAAAATCCTCCAAAGTCCTGTGACCTATAAAGCCCTACATGGCCTGGGTCCCGTTTCCCTGAGGTACCACCTCACTCCCTGGGCCCTGGTGTGGCCCCTGCGGTCGTCCAGGAGCACCCTCCTGGAAGTCAGCATTTTTGGTGGGGTTAGACCAATAGGAGGGCGTTCGAAGGCCACTCCATTGCCGTGGAATGCACTCCCGGTGGAGCTTCATCTCAGCCTGGATCTCCTGACTTTCCGCTGGCACTGCAAGACTTGGCTCTTCCACCAGGCATTTGGCAGGGCGGGGGGAGGTTAGTTGGGGCTTTTGGGTTGGGTGACATTTTTATACAGACCTTGTAAGATGAATTGTTGTTAATAGTTTATATATTTGTGTGTTATAGGTTTTTATTGAATCTATTATGATATTGTATTACTGTTTTATTGTTAGCTGCCCTGGGTCACCTTGGTGAGAGGGGTGGGGTACAAATGAATATATTAATTAATTAAAGTAAATAAGTAAAACGTTTAAATGATTTCAATGCTGCTGGAGGCTTTGGATTCAGGGTGTGGGACATCTGCCCCCTCCCTTCATACCTTCAAATCTCTCCTTAAAACTCACCTCTTTCGCTCTGCTCTGTCTGACTCTTTATTCTGCTGAGCCACTATTTCCTATACCTACAGTCTGTTTACCCTTATCCTTGCCACATGGACCTGCCTGCTGTCATTCTCATTGTAACCAAGCCAAGTACGTGCACTTGAGACCTCGCATCTTCATGAATGTTAGACCCCTTGTGTCTCCCTCTGTTCCCCTTCCTATGTCTCTTCCCCCAGCTCCTGTCTCTCAGATTGTAAGCCCTAGGGGCAGGGACCGTGTCTGTTTTATTACTTTGTAAAGTGCCAGGTACACTGCTTGCGCTATATAAATGTTTGTTAATATTATAATGAATGGGGTTTCTCTGGGTCAGGGATGGGTATAGCATCCCTCCACTCCCAACATTTAGCCCAAAGTTACACCAAAACTTTTCCAGCAATAAGGAGAGAGGGAGGAGAGAATGGTTTTATTTTTTTGTGTCTTTTCATTTCCAGTTTCCTGCTGGAAGAAGACTCAAAGCTGAAGGAACAGGAAAAGCTCTTTTTGTAGTATTTCCAGCCAAGCCTAGATGTGAAGGAGCTGGGAGCTTTAACAGAGACCTTATTCTGCAGTTCCAGTCATTTTCCAAAGAGAGACTAGGCTTCAAAAAGGCACTTGGATACTTCACTTCGATAAGGCACCCTCCCCTTCCTTCCCAAAGCATCAGTCCCTCTGTATTTGTATATGCTTTGAAAATGAAAAGTGCTAAGACAAAATAGAAACCACAACTGAGAGTGTTAATGTCAGTCCAATGCCAGATGCTGGGCAGCCAGCAAGAGCCTAATTCCCATGGTATGATTTTAATCTGAGGTGTGCTGTGTGTTGCTGTATGACATCTTGTATTTGTGCTATGGAACAATTGAAATCAGGGCACAATTGAAATCAGGACCACCTTGTGCTAATCAGAGGAGGGAAACCACTGGCCCTAGCAACCAAATCCAGCCTGTGGCTGCTTTTTATTTGGCTCCTTCCCAATTCCTGGCCCATGAATCCTGCTCCTTTCAAGCACTGAAGGAGAGCATACTCAGGAGGAAGGGAGCAGAGCTGAAGGCATGTACACAAAGACAGAGGATAAGTCCATGGCATAGGTCCAGGATTTGGCTCTTCCCCTCCCCACATCCTGAACACACCCCTTAAATGCCCTCCCCAAGCTCCTGTCTGGTCTGCAAAGTTTGTACTAATTTATACGGTGGCCTGCAGAAAGTAAAAGGCTCCCCAGTCCCTGCCCCTGAGTCCTGGAGAAGGGTGAGATAAATTCAGTAATAATGAATATTCTTCACTAAGTCTCTTGGCAGAGGAAGCCTTGAAACACGAAGGCAAGTGGAGCAATGGGTGTTTGAGAGAGACGCATTTTAAACTGCTCTCCCCCGAAAATAAAATAAATAAATAAAATAAAATAGGGACCTGCCACTTGGCTCTTAGCCTGCTGTGATATATGTGTGGATACCAATTTGAACCATGCAACAGACAAAGGTAAGTGTTGACAATATATCTTAGGCTACAAGGTGCAGACTTGAGATAACTGGCTGGCAAAGCAATGGGTTCTCAAATTGATTACAGAACAAGACCAAAGGTGATGCTCAGTACCCAAAAACAGTGACTGCCAGATTCTCTAACTCTCTTTGACACCAGGCTTTTATAATCTGCTATAATGCCATTCAGGCTCTGCTGTAAAAAAAAACTTCTTTGTTCTTTAGAAAACGCCACAAAATTTAATTCAATCTAAGTAGAAATGTCAGACAGAAGGTCATCATGCTCCTTCCAACTTGTGCCTTTATTTCTGTGCAATGGGGCACCTGTCGCGGGTGAACTGCTGACACTGCTTATCATCTGTTAATATTTTGGTAGTGTCAAAACGTCCAGCAGTAGACAGACACCATGGCACCTGTACTTAGGAAGACATGGGTTCTGCTCCAAAGGGTTTGTAGTCCACGAGAAAAGACAAAAAGGGGGGAAAGATACAATGTAACAGTAAGCACGTGGCTGCTGGTTTCAGTTCATTTTGTACATATTTGCTTTACTTGTGTATTACAAAGTCATGGTTTCAAGACTCTTAAAAATTTCAGAGGAAACAATCATTTTCCACAATTTGTAAAGTCTACAGCAACACTATTTTACCCCCCAAAAAAATACAAACAAAAATATTTATTGTTTGCCCCTTATTCTTATGAGAATTTATCTATGACCAAAGGATTTATTTACCACCATCATTGTGGTAGAAAGGTGCTTTACAGGCCCTAAAATGAGTAAGTCTACATCTTGGAAAGAAAAAGAAAAAGCAAATTCTCTGGCCTCCTTCACCTGTGCCAAAAAAGCAGTAGTTAATCAGCTGCTGAGGATTCACATCTGGGATTCTGGCCAGGACCACCTCTGATATCTTCTTTTCTAACAGAAAGGACTTCTCCCACTTTCGTATTTAGCAATTGTTACCTCATCAGATGGGAGCAAGTTTGAGGGGGAATTCATGGCAAAATAAAACAGCGGAAAAACAGTGGGTGGCCTGTCCAAAAACTGGAAAGTATTCCTACTAAGAACCCTATGGCCTCTTTAAAGGGCCAGTGTTTTCAGTACCTGGCTGGAGCTATTTGACAGGTACATTCAGGCATATATGATGGTTCTCCAACTGTTTTACAACAATGGAATTTCATTTATTTCTGAGGAATCACACCTGATTTGTATGATACGAGAGAGAAATTGGACCCACGAAAAGCCCTAAAGTGTTGGCATGGTTAATAACTATCACTTCTTTACATAGACGTATCTGGTTCAGCTACAGTAAGGTAATGTTGCCAGCCAAAGGCTGCCTTTATCCCATCCAAACTAGCACTGAGAACAGTTTTATCTGCTTGCTGAGAGTGGACCTACAAAGCTTTTTCAGTATTCCTGCAGAAACCATGCTGGCAATTGGTCATTGTGTTCTCATTGCCAGATCCTCTTTGGAGCTGGGGAAAAGGGCTCCCATCCTGCTTCTCAAAGGAATTGTGTTGTCAGGGATGCCAAAACAAAACAGTAACCATAACCAGCAGGCAGCCAAACCAGACTTCTCCCACTTGCCTCACAAAGAAGAAAATGAAAACCTACAACTGGATTGAAAGTATGATTAGTTTTCCCCATGAAAGAGTAGAGCGAGATGGCATGAAATAAAAATCCAGAAAATAATACACACGTTCCTTCTAGCTTGTATCTTGACTAAATTGTTAAATCTCAATTTTGAATTTTATCTAACTTAATCTTGTTATAAGCTTAATCTTAATTTAGGATATGATCCACAAACCTCTTGTGGATCATGGCCAAAATCTTGACTCCAATCAATCTTTATTTATAAACGTAATCATTGGTTATCTCTAAAACAGGTTCCCATTAAGCATTACTATATTACTAAAATTCAATTTAACATATATATAAATCCAAACAAGCAAAATATCAAAATAGATATTTCTAATTAATTACAGAATTATTTAAAACAAAACATCTAAATGTGTCCAACATTGTCAAGACTGGTTCTATTAATTATACTTTAATCCAGCAATTTGATTTAGGATATATAAATCCTGTCCAACCAACTGTCAAGAAAAAATTATCTAAATAATTCCCAAATCCTGAATCCTTTGCTACTCCTGAAACATTTAAGACAAACATTAAAAATTTTCCAAGCTTTGCCAGCATTAGCTTTACATTAAAAAAATAATTTAAATATTTCCAACTTAAAATCTAAACAATTACCATTTGATCTTTATTCCCTATTATTTTGAAAATCTTTGATATAAAATTATGTACCATGATCCTGTTCCATATATTTGAAGTCTACAAATTTGTTCCTAATTATAAAGGCCTCCTCTAAACACCTTGCTACTAACCGTGTGAGTTGTCAATCAAAGTCCCCCAACGTAGGTAATTTCAGACGTGACGAGCCTCTTGGCCCACCACGCTGTATCACGGACCGGGATCCATTTCTGATCCCGGTCAGGAATCAGCCCAGTCATCCTTTAGACATGCCGGGCTGATTCTCTCTGGGGATTGGGGAGTGGGCGGGGCTGCACGGCGCAATGTGCGGCCACACAGCCTCCCCCCCCACACGCTCCCTCGGCTGCCCACCCTCCATGCGACGGGCAGGCACAGCGGCCAATCCAGCTGCTGCACCCGATCCCAGATCGTGGCTGGGACAACGATCTGGGATGGGCCAAATGTAACAGATATTACATTTGGCCTATCACGGATCGTGGTTGCGCTAATCACGATTTTGGGGATGGTGCCGGCACCATCTCCGGAATCGTGGTTAAAATGATCCCCGCCGGAAGTTCACTGGGGTGAACATCTGGCACGAATCATTTACACATTACGGGACTTTTGGTCACTACAGGGGTTTCACTGTGGTTGACCATGGTCCTGTAATGTCTGAAATTACCTGTAGTTCTCATTAAGGCAGAACCCGTTTTCCCTGGGTTTTTAGATAAATAGCTACCCAAATATTGGGATCTTATCTTATCATATAAATGACACTCAAACAAAATATGTTTGACTGTTTCCACTGCCATTTTGTCAAATGGACATAATCGATAAGCATATTCAATTCTTAATATGTGCCCCTCTAGTATTCTATTGGGTAAAGAGTTTAATCGTGCACAAAAGAATAGATACCTAGCTCTAAATGTGATTTTTGGGGGGTTAAATAAGAGGCCATAGATTCCTGCTCTAGGCACAAACCCAATCTACCCTCCAGAAGAGCATTTTCACACTATCCTACTAATTTCAAAAAGAGAAGAAAAGAAAGCCCCATCCATGGCAAATGCTGGTCACATCATATATTGTTTTGGAAGGCATTCAGATACCATGGTGATGGTGAGTAGGATAGAATACTATTTTTCTATTTATAAGTGTTTTTTAATAGCTAGCCGAGAACTTTCATATGTTCATGAAGAGCCTAATTTTCAGCTCTTTTGCTTTATGCTGTACCCACAATTGGTAATTCTATATGCATATATATTACTAATTTGGGATCCTAAAGAGCTTTTAAATAAGAAATAGCTTTTCCATTCAATTTTAAATGGGGTGCCTTGAAAGTGGTTTGGTTTTTTCAAAAAAATCTGCCTCAGCTTATATTTGAATAGAATATGAGTCGGAGACCTCCTGGGACAATGTCTGCTTTTGATATGGTTGCTAAATCTGGTTCTTTTCCATGTTAAATTTGGCTGGTCTGCTGGATTAATCTGCCATTCCACGCTCCAGATGACTAGAAAAGCTGGCTAAATTTTTGAAGCAGTTAAATGTTTTTCTTTGGGGCTGATCAGGTTACAGAAAATACATTACCAATTTTACAGATTAAAATGTAGCTTAGCTGCAGGGCCCTGAAAATTGAAGAGAGCCATAATTCTGAAAAATGAATGCAAGCCAGAGCTATATTTCAAATTGTACAACTAACTGGCAAACCAGATGCAAATGACAGGCACCCATTCACTTACACAAGTGACCAAAAGGAAGATTACAGAAATTACAATAACTAAAAATATCTCAATAGTATGAAAATATCATACAGATTAGCCTATTTCTCTTTTAAAACATTTATTTATTTACCTTTTTAAAGTCCCTGTCAGCCCTATAATCCTGCGATTCTGTAATATCCAGACATGCTTAGGAAGCTAGTCAGTACAATCCTGAAACTGGTGCTGGCACAATCCCTCGGTGCCAATGGGAATCCCATTGCTTGCATCAGTGCAGAACACTGTTGCTGGTGTTTAGCTGAAAGATGTGATATTGTTGTTATTGTTTATTATTATTTATAAAGCATTAGCA
Source organism: Sphenodon punctatus (assembly GCA_003113815.1). Lineage (NCBI taxonomy): Eukaryota > Metazoa > Chordata > Lepidosauria > Sphenodontia > Sphenodontidae > Sphenodon > Sphenodon punctatus. The sequence continues at coordinate 118,947 of QEPC01001257.1, forward strand.
GTGTACCTGGTGTTGTACAATCAATAGTTATAGGCAGGTCTCTACCCCCAGGGGCTCACAATCTAAGAGACAAGGGAGGGGGAGACAAGGGGTAATTTCAGACATTACGCGCTCCGGGGTCACCACAGTGGATTCCCAACCATGGCGAGCTGGCTAACCCCCCTCCCCCCTGTGGTCCAGGAAAGCCCTGAACAGATGTGATCAGAGCAGGACCATGGCAAGGAAACGGACGGATGGACCACGGCCCGGGGCAGCACAACAGACATCATGCTGATGCCAGACCGTGGTTAGAACACCCAGAAGACACCAGGGCGGGGAGGGAGGCAGACATAGCTGACTGAGGGCAAAGGAAGCCAAAAACACCAAAAGGCAACGCCCACACGAGGGAAACGGGAAGGGAGGAAGAGGAGCGGCAGAGGCAGTACACACAACAGGCACAGCAAAGCCAAGGATACTGCAGAACACAAAGCACACACACATGCCTGGATGCAAACACACCCGAACGGTACAGGACGGAAGGGGGGAGCACACCAGGAAGGGCAACACACACAGCACCATGAACACTGGGGTGGGGGGGAGCCCTGGGCCAAGGAAGGGGAGGGGACTGGGCCAGGAACAGTCCAGGACATGGGGAAAGGCACCCAGAACCCCACTGACAGCACAGGGAGCACGGAGCACCCAACAGCAACACAGACAAGTCATAGGGGTCCTCACAGGGGTCCCCACAGGGATGGAGCAGGGTCACGGGGAGGACAAACAAACCGGGGAAGGAACTGGAGTGGTCTGAGGCAGGTCCAGATGGCAAGGATCCCCCGCGCTGATGCTGAAGCATGGCTGGGGACGGAGGCGAGCAGGAGCCTGCTGGAAGCACATGTACCTTCCCCCCAGAGGGAGCTTGGAGGTGCTGTCCAGGGGCCCCAAGTCCTGCACAGTCACGGAGGCACTCAGGGGGTGGTGGTCCAGGCAGCCATGCAAGGGAGGAATACACCACGGGGAGAGCTGGTAACGGTGTCAGGCAGCAGGAACCAGCCATACCACAGGGGGGCCTAGGCATAGAGAGGAACACCACAGGCAGTGAAGGACAGGGGGTGCCCATGGAGGGGGCACAGCAACACAGGCGAGCGGAACGGAGGCAAGCAAACCAGCCAGGATGGCTGTGAGGCCGGAAGAGCATGGAGCGAGCGGCCAGTGCCCCGAGCCGGCAGGGAGGTGCTGGGAGCACATGGTGGGGCTGACATCCAGAACACCGAAGACACGGGGCCTCACAGCCAGCTGTACGGGGTCAAGAAGGGGGCTGGTACTGGTTGGCCCACCAGATGCACGTAGTGGGGCCATCGAAGCATGCCCCAGCGGTAGCCGCGCCCCGCCATGTGGTGGGCAACAAGGTAGTAGGCCTCAAACGGATCTGCCATGACGAGCCCCACCTGAACATCAGCATGGGACCACACAGCAGCCAGCGCCACCAGCTCCGGTCTGGTGGGCCCCGACAAGGTAGACTCAGCAGCAGGGGGCCATGGCAGGTGCCCATGCTCCAACAGGCAGTGATACGCCACCCCACATGACTGCTGGTAGCCACGGGCCCTGTGGATACAGCAGAAGACAGAAACAGCCAGGGCAGGCCCACCCTCCTCCAGACAGGTTGTGAACCCACCCAGGCTACACACCGAGAGGGCAGACACGGTCTCTGCCATGGACCACACCACATGCAAGCACCTCATCTCCGGAACGTGCCCATCAGGAAAGGGATGGAGTCCAAGGGCCTCTATATGGAGCCAGCACGCGCTACCGCTCGCCTCATAGCCAAAGTAGTGAAGTCCGCAGCTCAGACTCGCATAGGCACAAGAGAGGGTATCAGGGCAGCACAGGAGCAGTTGCACGGCCGGGGACTGCCACAGGTCACATAGGGCCATGGTCTCCCGGAAGGTCCAGGTATGGGGGGCACCAGGTGATCCCAGGCGCAGGAGTCCAGGGGCAGCACTGCTGGCCATGGTCCTGCAGGCAGAGGGTCTGAGCAGCAAGGAATGAGAGACCTCGCGATGCCATGTGGGCTGGGGAGGGAAACTGAGGAGCTCCAAGGACCTGCAATAAGGCCACAGTCCACAAGAAGGCATGGCTAGCAAGCAATGTGTGGAGAGCGGACCCAGCACAGCTGCAGGAACCGAGTACACAGACTGTCCAGGAAGCACTGATAGCAGGGAAGTGATGACAACAGGCAACCAGCTGCAGACCGCACTGATGGGCGCATGCGGGTTCAGGGCATGAGCCCCCAGAATGGGAGTGTAGGTGCACCCAGGGGATGGGTGCCGTCTGTAGGTACACCCCGGCCGGCAGGCGAGCTGATCCCCTGTCCCCATCCTGTTACCATGGAGCGGACACTAATACTGTTGTTGTAGCTATACCTCATGTTTCTTGTCCATACTGTTGTTGTAGCTATACTGTTGTTGTAGCTATACCTCATGTTTCTTGTCCATACAGTGCCCCTTTGTGCCCTACCTGCTCCCCCTCCCCCCCTGCCTCGCTCGCCCTCCGCTCTCCTCTCCCATCCATCTTTCTCCATCCCACCACGTTCCCCTGCTGCTGTGTGCCCTTCAAATCTCCCTCCCTGGTCTGTGCGTTGCGCGTTGCCTGGAAGCAACGCTGTGTGCTCTTACCACGACTGGGGATCGTTCATTTTGATTCAGCCTGGTGGTTGGTGTTCAGTTGTTACTCTTGGTGGTTTCCCAGTGGGGATCGCTTTCACACCGCTTCCAGGGTTGGTCCAGTCCCGACCTCCGGATGCATGGTTGGCTTTGGCCCCTGCGGGTGATTGACCATGGCGAACTTCTAGCTGCCGCTGATCAGACGTTCACAGCTCTTTACCCACACCGCAGGATTGACAGTGGTTCAATGTGGTTGACCGTGGTATCGTCACATCTGAAATTACCCAAGGGAGAGGTGAACATCGGGAGAGACAAGAGTACATTCATGAGGGTGAGAAGTCGCAGGCTCTCGTGCTTCACTTAATTACAGGGAACTAGGTACTGAGTGAGGAGGAAGAGAACACAATTTCATTCATGATGAGCTAGGATGGCCTGATGAAAGAGGTAGGTTTTCAGGAGGAATTAGAAAGCTCGGAGAGAAGGAGCAGAGTAAATGTATCCAGGGAAGGAGTTCCAAGCATGAGGGGTAGCAAGAGAAAGGGGCAAAGATGTTTACAGGAGCAAGGGGGTTGCAAGCAGGCGAGGGTGGGGGCAGAGGAAGAGTGAAGCTTCTGGGCAGGAGTGTGGAAGAATACAAGAGCGGAGAGATATGGGGGAGCAAGGCCACGAAGAGCCTTGAAAGTGAGGACCAAGAGCTTGTGCTGAATGCGTTCATGTAAAGGGAGTCAGCGTAGGGCAGAGAGGAGGGGTTGAATATGGTCAAAGCAGTAGGCAAGATGTGTGATTTTGGCAACAGAGCATTAAACAGAGATAAGGGGGGGTGAGATCAAAGCAGGGGACACCAGTAAGGACTAGAGGAAGTTGCAGTAGTCAAGGCAAGAGATGATTAGACCATGGACTAGGTTTTTTGCAGTGGCAACAGTAAGGCAGGGCCAGATTTTAGCAATTTATACAGAGCGAAGCAACAGGATTTAGCAACAGCCTGAATCTGAGGTGTAAAGGAGAGGGAGGAGTCTAAGGCTGTTTTTAAATGGACCACAATGGGTGGGGGGATGGGTGGGTGGTCTACGCCTACAGAGCATCCGGCATTGGAGTCCATTGCTCCATGTGTGGGTGATGGGTAGAGGTAGGTGTAGCGCAGGAGCATGCATGCACCCCCACCCATCCCCCTCTGCTTTCACACGGGCGCCTCCACCCATCTCCACGCAGTGAAACTGCATGGAGATGGATAGGAACGTCTTGTGTGAAAAGGGCCAAAGATGAATCCCAGGTTACGCGCCTGAGGGACTGGCTGGATGGTGACTCCCTCAATGGAAATTGAGGAGAATGTTCGGGGAGGGGGGAGGGGAGATGAGTTCAGTCTTGGCCATATTAAGCTTGGTGGTGAGACATCCAGGCATAGATGTCAGAGAGACAGTAAGCGATACAAGACTGGATGGAGGGGGAGAGCACAGGAGTGGCACGAGAGAGCGTTCCAATGAGTTTACCCAGAGAAAGAGTGCAAAGGAAGAAGAGAGCCCAGGACAGAGTCTTGGGGAACTCCCACAGAGAGTGGAAGCGACGTAGAGGAGGTACCAGCAAGAGAAATGTTGAAGGAACACTTCAAGGGATATGAAGAGAACCAGTCGAGAACAGTCCTGGAAACCAAGGGAGCATATCTAATCCAGGAGGAGGCCATAGTCAACAACATCAAAGGCAGTAGAGAGATTGAGGAGGACAAGAATGGAGTAGAGGCCCTTAGACTTAGCTAAGTGAAGGTCATTGGTGATTTTGGTGAGAGCAAAAAGGCCTTGGATGGAGCAGTATTACATTATATCTTTGCATATTGTTTATTTGGGTGCCTTATTTCCTTAAAGGTTTTGTTCATATTTACAGTTGTAGACCCCAAACTTCACTGTCAGTATCGTATTCTGCCTTGCTGTTTGGGGGGTATTCTTTGGAATGAAAATCTGGCTATTTTGTAGGTGAGTTTTCAAAGGCAAGCAAAATACACAGATGTCTAAAATGTATCGACTGTTAATGGAAACTTGGTGTGTGCTGTTTTGTCTTTGAAAATCTACAATAAGCACAGGTAGGAGGAACTAGCGAACTGAGGAATTTTATGGGACATTTATTTTGATTTAATTTCTTTTTTAATTTTAAAACTAATTCTAGAACATTACCATCTCTGATCCTCCTAGCCTTTGGAAGTTGCTTTGATATCAAAACATCGTCAAGCTCCTTACATTACAGAGAATAGAGCTGTTTCTTTTATTGGTGTCTTTATTTCCATCTGCTTCTCCTGGTCATGGTATATAGAAAACTGCAGCAGGTTGGGACACTGTCAGAAATTAAAAGTGATTTGATCCGATGGCATGAATTACCCATATAGCCTTCTTAGAGAGGATCAATCTCATTAAGATAGTGAATGCCTCAGGGAATTATATCCTCTTTAGATGTCCCCTCTTTTAATCTCCTGAAAAGAGATTTGAGAGAAATGGAGAAAGCATTTGTTAAATTTGCTTCGAGGGTGGGGAGGGGGGAGAGGCTCAGATACTGGGTGAATAAATTGCAGACCCTCAAATCAGAAGGGGCATTGGCACATCCTAGTTTGCAGATTAAATAACTGAGTATGCCAAGAATGAGGAGTTGAACTGGTTTAGTCGGGCAAAGAAAGCTCCTTTTAAAAAACTGGAGGTGGTTACGCTTAAATTCTATATTCTAGATCAGAGCTGGCACAGCAGAGACCTTTCCTGCACTCTGCAGGAAGGGAGTTTAGAGTCGGAGTGTGTTCTTTCCCCATTACTGTCTTTCTAAACTAACTAACAACATTGTAGTTCTTTCCGAGTGTAGTCAATGCAGCCCTGCTTTCTCCAAGGTCTGTTTGAAAAGTCTTCCATTTACTTCACTATGAGTTGGATTAGTCCTATCCCAGATTAGACCCTGTTCTGAGGCTGGCGGGCTCACTAGAGGATATGCTAATTTGAAAAACTGCAGAGGTAATTTTGAATAATTGCACCTACGATTACTTTTGCACTTTGTTCTTGATCCTGCTAGACCTTGCAGAGGGTGGAGTAAGGCTATAGCCAAAGCTTGGTTGAACCTTCTCGGTTGGTTGGCTGCTGGGCTGGCTGCAGGCCTGCAGTCACAGGAAGCTGGGTGGGTCATTTGTTTGCCCATCTGCCTTTGAACCGGCTTTGCCTCTCTGCCTGCCTCCTGCCTCTCTGGCCTGTTCCATCCCATCCCCTGATCCATGTGCCAGTTCCTGACTCTGGAGGCAATCCTGCACTATTCTCCAGAGCCTTGGACCGAATCCTGTTAGGAATCTCTCTGGACCCTGAGCCCCAGTGTGTCCCTGATGCAACCTCAGTTCCCCATCTGCCAGATGGAAATAATAACGACCTGCCTCGGGCCCACAGCTAGCCCGCACCCTGCCACTTGCTATTTACAACCCAGTCTGCTTTCTCACATTACTTGAGAGGGGGGGAGGAAACATCCGTGAGGGCAACCACAGCTCTGTTCTCAGGAATGTGCTATTCCACTTTTCTCCCGCAAGAACGCCCGTGATTGTAAGAGCTACGTTGGGGGACCCAGTCATGCGTGAGTGTTCTTGTGTGAGGAAAGTGAAATAGTGCATTCATGTATGCTAATTCCTGTGAGAATAGAGCCACAATTGCCATCATGGAACTCTCCCCTTTCGCCCCGCCCCCCAGGTAACATGAGAAAGCAACCCAAGACAGGAAGGATTAATGAACCCAGATGTAGGCAATTAAGCATCAGGCGACCCAAAACTGGGACTAAGAGCATATGAGTTCCCAGCTGAAGGAGGAGACTCTCCGGGAGAGACTGAAGTTTGCCTCAGGGTTTCCCCAGATAGGAGAGGGAGAGGTTGGGAGCTTGCCCAGAAGCTCTGCACCATAAGGGCTCACTCTGGAGCTGACTGGCAAGTGAAATCAGGCCAGGAGGCTTGGTATGAAGCCCAGGCTTGTAAGAGATTGGCAGCTAGGGAAAGGCTGCTAGCTTGGAAGACAAGGCTGTAATATACAAGACTTTTGTGGCAGTGGCTTTCAGTGTAATATGGATAAACAAGCACTAAGCGGAGAGCCCCTGTGAAATCTGATTTTGGGGCCTAGTCCTGGTATAACTTACCCATGACAGGTTGTGTTTACTACAGTAATATATAAATGCTAAATAATAATCTAGACAGGCCAAAAATCTCAGGCAGGAGCAATAGTAGCCTACTGTTTACTTTACTGCTTTTTCAGTAAAATGTAACATTTTATAGTGCTTTTATGGCTTTGCTCTAATGAAATTCTACTCTTATTAAGGGTTCGAAGGCTTCAGTCTTCCAAGTGTCAAATATTTGGGAAGAAAGCTAGGAAGCTGGATCAGGCTGCAGAGGTTGCCAATAAGTAACAGTGATATGTTTTTTTTTAAATGACACAAGAAACCAGAATCAGTGCTAGCCAAAGAGGATGTAGCTTCAAGAGGCAAGTCAATAGCAGGGCTCCGTCTGCTAAAGTCAGAGCAGAGGTTCCCTAAACTCAATTAAATAACCCTGAGAAGGGCTGCACCATCTGCAGATGGGTCACCATCTCAGTTGATATTGAATATATTTTTTATGTCTTGGATGCTGTCTAGGGTCATAGAAAGGATTATAATTAAGTTTCAAAATGGGGTCATGCAGGCAAAAAGTTTGAGAACTGCAGTTTAGAGAAATGCCATTCACGTTTGTCAGTATATAAGCCCACAATTCACATTCCTCTTTCTCCAATTTGGGCCAAATTTACTGCAGGTCCTGGAATTTTTCATAGGTTGGCTTTGGCTTTAATTCAACAGCTCAGACTGACTGACAACTTAAGCCATTCCTTGGCTGCAAGGCTTTAACGAAAGAGACTTTCAGCACTTGAGTTTTTCATTACTTGGCCCCCTGTGTGACCTGTGCAAAGCAGTACTAAAATACTACAAGGGGAGAAGGGATTTTCTAAGGGGTGCTAGACATCCAGTTCTCTCTGACTTTCGATGGGGGTTGGGTGCCCAGCTGCTGATTTTTGCCTTGAAAATTTACCCCGTTTGGCAGACTTGGCATTTGGATATCCAGCCGCTGCTCAGTCAGCTCACAGGGCTTTCCTAGGTGCTGGAATGGATAATTTGAAGTTAATATCTGGATAGTTTGGTGGTTATTCGGTAACTATCCGGTTACTACAGAGGTTAACTGCCTAGCTGGAATACCAGATATTACCATTTTCCACATTATCAAACAAGTGCAGATGGAGGAAGGGATTAAAAAAGGTGAAATGGTAATGCGGTAAACAGTAATCCGGTTAACCGGATACCTCCGGTTACTAAAATGAATACTTGATACTCATGGGAACTTGAATATCCATGACATGTGGACATTTTCCCAGCATAAGAAGCTTCTCTGTATGGCAGGAGTGGGGAACCTCCAGCCCCTGAGCCAAAGCCTGCCTATGGCTATTATTTAGCCCTTGCCCAGTTCTGGATCCGACCCTACTTTCAGCACTGAAAGTGAGCCCAAGGAAGCCGAGATGAGGGCATATGCACTCAAGGATAAGGGGATGGATCCTTGGCATAGACTCATTATCTGGACCTGGCTCTTCATTCCCCCCACCCTTTAGCACACACACCATTCCCCCTGCAACTGCTAGCTGGCCTGCGGAGCTTGTGCTAATTCTCACCTGAATCCCTATAGAGAAGGCACAAAAGGTGTTTAAAATCAGCTTTACTGTGTCTGTTCTCTTCCTGCATCAAGAGCAGTGTGACTGCAGTGTGGATGTGGACACAGACCCCAAATGTCCTGACGCTGCTGTTTTGTGTTCCCCTCTGCACATTGAGAGGGTATCCTGATCTACCAAATTCATTAAGTCCGTGCTTAATTTTAGAGTAGACCTATTGTTTTCAGCCAGATGTATCATGTCCTTAAGAGTTCAACTGGATTAGGAACTAAGAAACCATTGGAACTAGACTGGTAAGTGGAATGGTAGGAAGAGGAGAACTGGCCCTGTCTGGTGCTTTCATCCTATGACTTTAAAACGTTTTCTTCATCTTAGCAGCTGAAATGCTTCAGGGAGCTTTCAGGTGTCATGAAAACGTGGCTTGAAAGCTCATGGTAGGCATTACTTGGTAGCCCAGCAGGAGCTTCCAATCAGTTGCTTTATGATGCCTGAACTATTGTGTCATGTTTTTACCCTGTGGTAACCTCCTGAAGAGTCTCTTGCCTCCCTCTCTGAATAGCCAAGGAGTGGGGGACTTTTCAAGAAATGACCACATTGTACTTTGTACACATTGGATGTTTCTAAATGGACTGGCCACCCCCAAGTCTGCTCCGGGGGTGTGTGAATCCCCAGGTCTGCTGTGGTGGGTTCAGACAGAGGCAGCCACTGTGGCCCTCAGTCTGCCCACGTGGTGCTCCCCTCCCCCACACCATAGAGGTGTGGGTTCCTGGGTTGATCACCAGTCATTCTAGTCTTCCGCCTGTAGCTCTGTGGCATTGCCAGGGCAACCCCTAGACTGAAGCAGAGCTTCAGCAAGTAGATGGACTGCTGCTCCGCTCCTGGCAGAGCAGTGGTCCAGATTTAAGCTGCCCACTCCCCTTACGGTGCTCCAGGATGTTCCGGACCACCACAAGTAGGGATGGGCGAACGCGGTTCGGAAGTTTGGAGCTCGGACCGATCTCGACCAGTTCGGTTGACCGAATCGAACTCCCGAACCAAACTCGACTTTTGAACCGAACCGAATTTCCGAACTCGGTTCTGTTCGCCCATCCTGGGGTTTGAATTTCCGAACTCTGTTCGGGAGTTCGGACCAAACCCGAATAGTTCGGTCAACCGAACCAAACTTCCAAACTGAACTCGATTTTCAAACCGAACCGAATTTCCAAACTCGGTTCTGTTCGCCCATACCTAACCACAAGCAGGGCTGGCCCAGAGCAGGCAGTGCCTGCTCCACTCTGCCTCACCCCAGGGAGGCCTGCCTTTACATAGATAGGTCACCTGAGGGTGGAGTGGAGCAGAGCAGGTGTCCATCTAAAGACACCCATTGTTTTCACAAAGTATCTGATGGAGACACTCCACAGTATTACCCACGTGGTGCTTTCTATGGCTTTTAAAACCACATTGTGACGTCTGAAAACACCTTAAATCTCTAAAGCCCGTGGGGAGATGACTGTCTCTTGATTAGCCATGAGGAGTTTGTGCTTACTAGAAATCTGCAAATCAAGTTTGCCCTGTGTGCAGTTCGGTTCACATAACTTTAAACCCACTTTCTCTTTCACAATTTATATTGCTACTTCCAAATTCTCAATAGAGTTACTGGAAAGTCAGGTGACACCAGTAAAACTGAACTCACCTAAAAATTAATTCACCAAGCATCTCTATTCCTACACATACTAAACTAGCATTAATGTTATGGGCATTATGGAATTTTTCCTGTGTGAAATGAAGGTTCCCTATATATGTAGTATTGCGTTTGGACCTGGCTTATTGTTGAGCTGGTCCCATTAAACCTTTATGACAGACACTCAGAACTTACTATTATAATAAAATGTGAAACTCAAAACTTATCATTTTTCAAAAGGTCACTCATAACTCCTGTAATTTGTCCCTGGTCACCTAAAACCTTATACCTGAAGACAAGAGTGTCAATCAAATGTCCATATTGCCAGTCAGAGAAGATAATGCCTCTATACAAATCAATGGTGCGACCGCACCTCGAATATTTTGTGCAGTTCTGATCGCCCCAGCTCAAAAAAGACATCGCTGAACTAGAAAAGATACAGAGAAGGGCAAAAAAAAAATGATCAAGGGCATGGAAAGGCTTCCATATGAGGAGAGGCTTGGTAGGTTGGGGCTCTTCAGCTTGGAGAAGAGACGACAGGGAAGATATGATAGAGATCTATAAAATCATGAGTGGGGTGGAACTAAAAAACAAGGAGCAGTTATTTACCCTCTCCGCTAGTACTAGAACTAGGGACACTCCATAAAACCCATGGGTGGCAAGTTTAAAACAAAAGAAAATATTTTTTCACTCAGCATAAAATTGGGTTGTGGAATCTACTGCCAGAGGCTGTGGTAAGGGGCAGTACTATAGCCGAGTTTAAAAGAGGTTTGGACACGTTTCTTGAAGATAGGTCCATTAGCAGCTATTAGCCAGACAGGATCAGGGAACATGACGGGAGCTGGGGGGAAACAACTGGGAATGGATCCCCCATTGTGACCTGTTGGGTGCTTCTCCCAAGTCACCATGATTGGCCACTGTCAGAGACAGGATGCTGGGCTAGATGTACCATTGGTCTGACCCAATATGACACTTCTTATGACCTTATAAGGGGCTTATTCCTTTCAGCAAAATTAAAATAAAATAACATTATTGTTAATAACACACACAAAAATTGAGGACTCTGGGCTACCCATAGTGTTAAAACTAGGGTCAAGTGCTGGGCAGGTAATTGTATGATACAAGGGAATGTGTATTCTGTGCTGTGTACCAATTCGATCAAAGAGTGGTAAAGAAGTCCAGAAAATCCATGGAGATCTGAGTCTCTGACTATAAATTGCATTATATTCTGTCTTATTTATTTCATATTCTAACTAATTTTGATTATCAAAAGTATATTTGCACTAGTCAGTTTGTAGGAAGGTCAGTTTATTGGATATACATTTCTGTTTTAATTTAGATACCCAAATGGTTTAGCTGCTATCAGGTCTGTAGAAAAATATACCTTTCAGGGGATTTTTTAATTTTATTTTTGGTGGGAGGGGAAGGGGGAATAATTAATGGTAATAATTAATAACTCTACTTTTATAGTGTCCTCTGTCAAATGGCGTTCCAAGCGCTTTACGTAAAATACAATAAAGCAATATAAAAACCATTTTAAAACAATGTTAAAGGTAAAGAGGAAGGACAAAATACAGGAAAGGTACAGCAGAAGATCCTAAAAACACCTGGAGAATAAATAAGTCTTCAAGTGCTTTTTAGAGGTGAGGAGGGAGGAACAGAGATAAACATCTGGAAGGAGTGAGTTCCACACGGAGGGCCCCGTCACAGCAAAGGCCTGATTGCCCACTGATGTCAGGCAAGATGGCGGGATCCCCAAACAGCAGGTGATTTCTGAGTGCAGATAAACATCAGGGTGAGGCTGCAGGAGCAGGTTATAAGCTTGCAGGGATATTTTGCATGGAGTTTCTCAGATTACATTTCTACTATCGCCGTGGGGCTTTGGAGGTTTTCCTTTGAAGTATCTCTGCTGCTGTTGGGCACAGACTGAGACAGGTTACTCGATGGAACAGACCACAAATCTGATCTTATCGCCTGTCGTTATGATTGTGTGATTTCACAGGCCATAGGTTAACAGACTATGAGGGATAATTATGTTAATTAAGCCAGTGATTCTCAGCCTTTCTGCAGGTGAGACCCACCAAAACATTTTTAAAAAATAAATAAATTCAAGAATCATCATATATTTTTTTAGCCGTGGTTGAGTGGCAGCAACAGTTGGCGCCAGTCCTGGCCACAGTGGCAGAAGGGTGGCTGATATGAGGTGGTCAGAATCAGGTCTGGCCCACTGGCTGAACACCACCAAATTAAGCAATGTAAAAAAGCTAATATTTAGGGAGGAGAAAATTGTAGCTTGTTGCAAAAACAATCACCCGCAGTACATAGCAATTACATGCCCAATAGCCAATATCATCTTCATCAACATTGGCACGAACAGCAACTAAACGTAACAGTCACATCAGGGAGTGGGAAATTATCTCAGCAAGAGAGAGTCAACCTGCTCCTGTTTGCCTGATTCCAAGCTACTTATGGGAGTCAGGAGAACAGGAGTTGGCCTATGTGTAGCAGGGTATGTGGCCCCGCCAGGGTAAGTCTTTTAAGATCTGCCCCCAAGGACTCAGGCCCATGTGGAATCTTCTCAAAAGTGTCCTTTATTCACAGGTGTTCAGCCCTTCACTAGAATCCGGATTCAGGGGTCTGGGTGCTTCCTCCTAAGGCCCTCCTGGCTAGGCACAGTTCTGCCTGGCCAGGGAGCTCAGTCTACCGACTCAGTGACCTACACCCTGTAGTCTATCCAGTTTTATCCCAGCTACTAGCTCAGTCATCTACACCCTGTAGCCTTCTCGTGTAGAGTCTTTCCCCTAAGTCTCTGATTACCAGGAACAATCCCTCCGGAAGCCAGCCAGCTAGTGAAGCGCAGCCCTCTCTGACTCCTGCCTCTCCCACAACCATCTTCTCTCTACCAGGACTCAGCTTTCCAGCTTCTGAGCTGGTCCCTCTCAGGCCCAGGCTCTGGAGGCTAGCCCAGCTGAGGCTCCTCAAGGTGCTATCCTGAGCTGCCTCAGTGGCTACGCCCTCCCGACCTGTGCTGACATCTCTTAAAGGGCCAGGGCTCAGGCACCCAGCCTGACAGTGCTACACTATGCATTGACTGTGATTGTCATCTGTTTATATCTATGATATGAGAAACAGAATCAGGGGCCCTAAATTAAGAATGCACACTTTTAAATAAGTTTGTATATGTATATTTTAGATATAGATATACCGTCACATCCATGTTGTGACAATCACAGTACTGATTGCCACAACATGTGTGTGTGTGTGTGTATATAATATGTATTTTGTTTTGTATATTACGTATGCGTGTATATACATGTATTTCCCCATTGTGTATGATTTAAAATAACTCCTAGGTGAAATTCTGATTTCACTGAAGTCAGCTTATGTGAACACTGGCAAAGCAAGGCAGTAATTTTTGAGTAATTACCGCAGGGATAACAACCCATGTGGTAACCTGATTGTGTGACTATGGCCTTAAAAGACACTTTTGCCTCAATCCACTTTTTTCAGTACTATGATTGCCACAACATGGATGTGAGTCAGAACTTGCTTCAGAATTCCATGTAGTTCCTTTTTTAAGTACAGGCAGATATATGCTGAAAATATGAAACATCTTCAACCAGTCAGAGGAACATGAGAGGGGATAATTACTCTGTCTTCCCACCTGTCCTCTGCAGTTCCTCCCCTGTTTAGTACTTGAGACAAATGTTTATTATTATTGTTTCTTTCCAAAGACTTTCTCATATGTCAAGTGAATCTGATCCAGAGTTCAGTTCCATAATTACACTGGACTGACTCCAAGAGCTCATAAATTAATCGGCAGTGGCTGTTTGTAAAGGCTGCCAGACCTCCCTCCACTACTGCAATTCTGAAGGTGGACAGAGGCCCTGACTGTCTTCTGAAATTCCATGCTAGCCCCTGATTTTTCCACATCTTCCTTTTAAAAGTCCCCTGGCTTTTTGCATGCCAGCCTATGGGTATTTGTACAGAAAAAGAGAACACTATTAACTCTGCTTGTTTGTAGAACTATTTGATGTAGACATGGGGGAAAGTAGATGGCTACATTTCTCAGTATCCAGAAACATCCTCCTAAGACATTGATATATTCCCATCTTTATGCACTGGCACTGAGGAGTTAAAGCAGGTTCCCATTGAAGTCAATTGGAATCATCTGTTGACTTTAAAAGATTGGGCTCTGGGGTTTTGCACTGTATTTTGCTGTGGGAAAGTTTTTCATTGCATTTAGAGACAGAACAGGGCTCCAAAGGTCAAAATCAGATTTAGATCACCAATCTACTAAGGTTCAGGGCTTTTTCTGGCTTAATTGTGTGATGGTCCAGGAGCATAAAGTTCTCATTTGGATACAAATGTTGGGGGCAATCAGTTGCATTTCAGTTCAGGGCTGTCTTTAATCATATCAATGCATTTTGAGAATTTGTCTTAGTCGTTCAGTGTAATATGTTGCAGTTTAGATTTAAACCACAGAATATTCCAGATGTTTATTAACCCCTTTCTCTCTTAAAGTTAATTTACAGCATAAAGGTGCCAGCCTGACAGCTCTGGCTCTACACAGAACTGGTGTAGATATGGATGGGGCAACTTTTCCTCACATACTCATCAGTGTACCTCACCTCAAACCAAGGGTGTTTTTAAACGAGACGCTATCACCCTGGCCACTCATTAACCATGAGTCCAATGGATTGTTTTAAAGTGGGGATGGGCCCTCCCATGAGCCACGCAGCACCCATTCATGACCACTCAGTGAACACTGCCAAAAAATCTGGAGTATGCCATGCGGGGGAAGCCCCAAAAGTGCATGGGGACAGGCACCCATGTGTCTCCTGCCAACCTGCCTGTATGAAGTGGGGCACCCACCCACGCCAGCAGAAAGGTCGCCTCCCCAGTCCCACCCACAGCCCTGCCAGGAGCTCTCTGGGGAGCTCTTAAAGGAGACGTGCACAAAATACAACACTACGGTGGCTCAAAGCACAACAAATCCCCCTCGCAATGCATGAGAGAAGAGCCAACACCACGGAGGATAGCAGCTCAGACAGCAGCTTCCTACATGTCCCCCCCACCCCCCAGTATGCACCTCCCTTTTTGCCCAGGACTGCCAGTAACTTGTCGTCCCCCCCCCCCCCCCCCCC
>QEPC01001257.1:134194-174514 GCA_003113815.1 Sphenodon punctatus
TCCCTCCTAACCCCCTCCCCCCACCCAACCCCTCGCCAAAGACCTGGCGGAACAGCCAGGTCTTACACAAACATCGAAACGACAGGAGGATAGGGGCCAACCGAGCCTCCTCCGGGAGTGAATCCCACAGCACAGGGGCAGCCACCGTACCTCCGTTGTTGTCTGGGACTGCCAGCAACTGCTGACTCCTGGGCAGGAAGGGGTTACTGGCTGCTGCAGCTTCCTGTTTCCATCGTGTCTACAGCTGTGTGTCATGGCAGAAGGCAAGCAGTTGGGCGGGACTTGGGGTAGGGGTGTTGCCGAGGAGGGGGGAATGGCTGCCCATATGAGTTGTTTGCACGGTCAGTCTGTGATAGCAAGAGTGGGAAGAAGCTGCCTGAGTGGGCCGGTGGGCACTCTAGGAGCTGCCCATTAGAATCCCTCCCCACTCACCCGACGTGTGGGTGCTCCACAGCCATGTCACTCAGCAGCCACAGACCCCTCCTCAAGCCTTGCTCATTTAAAAACACCCCAAGAGAAACCACTTTCAACTGTTTTTCAGGGGCCATTCTATGGGCGCTTTCCCACGTTACTTACTGTGCACGATTTGCCTCTGGTAAAGAATCTGAAAGGCAAAGCATGTGCAGGGTTTGTAATATAGGATCACCCTTCTGCGCATTTTTGCTGAGAATCCTGTGGGGGATTGCGTAGTCAGGAACTCCAGCTGTACAGTCCCCCACAGTATCACTGGCAAAAATGCACGAAGGGGTGAGTGGTCCCATGTTTCAAACCCTGTGCATGCTTTGGCTTTTGGATTCTTTCCTGGAGGCAAATCATGTGCATTAAGTGACAGGGGAAAGCACCCTATGCAGGGCCGGCCTTACAAATTGCAGGGCCCTGGGCGAAGACAAAATGCAGGGCCCCACAGGCCCTGCCCATGCCCCACACACAAATTCACCAGGCCCAGTGGCCAGGTCCCGCACACAAATGCACTGGGCTCAGGGGCCAGGCCCCCACCACAAATTATTATTATGATTATTATGATTATTATTATAAGCACTGTTATAGCACCAGCTGGTGCTTTACAGAACAATGAGATGGACGTGGTCCCTGCAAATGCACCAGGCCCAGGGGCCAGGCCCCACACACCACAAGGCCAGCGGGCCAGGGGTCAGGCCTCACACACCATGAGACCAGGGGCCAGGCCCCACACACCACGAGGCCAGCGGACCAGGGTCCAGGCCTCACACACCATGAGACCAGGGGCCAGGCCCCACACACCATGAGGCCAGCGGACCAGGCCCCACACACCACGAGGCCCTCTCCCCGCCCAGCCGCTGCACCATGCACCACCAGGCCCCAATCACAGTCTCCATGCGGCATACCCAGGACAAAAGCCTGACTGAAAGGGATCCAGATAACTGATAGTGTCAAGATGAGCCTGTAGCTGGCGGGCAACCACCCACTCAGAAGGTTAGAGACAAAGCGATAGCTGGCCGGGGAGTCAGCATCCAGAGATGGCTTCTTAAATAAAGGCCAGACAACTGCATTTTTGAAAATGTCTGGCATCCTAGCCCCTGAAGGAAGGCACTGACAATCCTAGTCAGCAACAGCCCCAACGTCTCCTGGCTGGCTTTCACTAGCCAGGACAGGCAGGATCTAATTCACAACTGGTTGCCCACAATTAATTCCCCCTAGCAAATCCTCCGCATCGGTGGAAGATACCAATTGAAATTGATCCAAATAAACAGGACAACACTGAGCTTCCATAACCCCAAACTCTGCAAGGATTTGATTATCTGAACTAATTTGGACCTTTCTACATGAGATGCACCCACTCATGCCCACGCAGGTCTGCTGCATGTACCGCCCATGTGGCCACCGCAGCAGGTGAGTGAAGGTGCATGCACGTTCCTGTGACCCACCCACCTCCACCCATCACCCCAACATAGAGCAACCGGGGAAAACGGAGCTTGCTCCATGCAGGGGCATGCATGGGGATACGTGGGAGATGGGTCTGCCCCCGTGTACACTCGTCCCCCCTGCACTTCCCCCACAGCAGCACACACACTCATCCCCCCCACCTGCGACTCATGTAAAAAGGGTCTTTGTCTCCATCTCTTACATTTGCGATGAGATCATCATGGCACTAAGGAAGAAGAACTGAGTTCTCTGAGGAAGCAGGATGCCATTCAAGCCTTACATAGTTAAGCACAGCATTTTTGCCTCTTCCTACTTCAAACATTTTTTGTGTTCATTATATTTATTATGGCAGTGCCTAGAAGTTTCAGCATGCACAATGGCCCCATTTGAGCTTGGCGCTGTACAAATATCTTATGGCAATATGGTCCTTGCCCCAAAACGTTTACAATGTTCATTTCTGTGGGACTGCTTTGAAATATGTGAGCTGAAAATTGCAGCCTAAGTATAAGACAAGAAACAACAGCTGACTACAACAGAGGGGCAGGGGGAGCAGAAGGCAGGGGGACTACAACGGAGGGTGATTTCAGACGTTACGCAGTCCCGAGTCACCACAGTGGATTCCCAGCGGTGGTGAACTGATCAACCACCGCCTGTGGTCAAAGAAGGCCCAGAACAGACGTGACGGGACCGGGACCACAGTAGGGAATCGGGCCATCAGACCACAGCCCGGGGCAGTGCAACAGACATGATGCCGATTCTCAGCCATAGTCAAAACACCCAGAAGGCACCAGGGAGGGGCAGGAGGCAGACATGGCCGACTGAGGGCAGAGGAAGCCAAAGGCGCCTACAGGGAACGCCCACACAAGGGAAATGGGAAAGGAGGGAGAAGAGGCTACTCACACAGCAGGCACAGAGACAACGAGGGCACAGTGGAACACACAGCACAAACACACGCCCAGGCGCACTCACACCCACATGGGAAAGGAAAGGAAGGGGGGACACAGCGGGACAGACAACACACATAGCACAATGGCCACGAGGAGGGGACAGTGACAGGGAAAAAGGGGGGAACTGGGCCAGGGGCCGCCCAGGACATGGGAAACAGCAACTAGAACCCCCACAACAGTGCAGGCTGCACGGGCACCCCCACAGCTACACAGGAAGTCCTGGAACGTGGGGGTCCTGAAAGGCCAGGCCACAGGCACAGGGGGAGACCACACGGAACAGGGAGTGGCCCGGGAATGGCCCAGGAGGCAGACAGGCACCCCAAGCACCAGCTAGGGTGCCATGGAGAGGATGCTGGAGAGCCGGAGCAGTGCAGGCAGTCCACAGATGCATCCTCCACCCCCCCCCCCGGGCGGATGCCGGGAGGCGAAGACCAGGGGCCCAAGAACCCCGCAGCCACATAGGCACCCAAGGGGGGGTGTCACAGGCACAGGAGGGAGTGACGACAGATGAGGAAGGGCGGAAGCAACCCGGGGAGCTGGGTGGAGGCACAGAGATCAGGACTCGGCCACAGGAGAAGGCAGCCACGGAGGGGAGCACCGGTTGCAGAGGCAAACAAGGGGGGGGGCCTGGAGGAGGTCCGGAGCCACAGGCAGGGGCAGTGGAACCCAGGAAACAGGCAGCACAGTTGCAAGGCCGGGACATCATGGAGGAAGCAGGCAGCAGTCCGCGGCAGTGTGGAGGAGGCGGGAGCTCTCCGCAGGGCCACCAACTGGGGCACGGCAGGCACAGGGGGCCTCACAACCAGCTGCAGGGGGCAACAAAGGGGCCCAGGGCCAGGTGGCCTGCCAGTTGAACGAAGTGCGGCCACTGAATCATGCTCTGATGGTAGTCCAGCACAGACATGTGGTGGGTGACCAGGTAGTATGCCTCGAAGGGATTCTGTCCGGCGAGCCCCAACTGCACATTGGAACGGGACCACACACCGGACAGCACCGCCAGCTCCGCCTCGGTGAGCTTGGACAAGCCATAGTCAGCAGCAGGGGGCCACGGAAGGTGACCGAGCTCCAACAGCCGGTGATACACCGCTCCACGTGATCACTGGTACCCACGGGCCCCGTAAACACAGTCAAAGTAGGATACGGCCAGGGCAGGTTCCCCCTCATTCACACAGGCCATGTAGGCAGCCAGGCTGCACACAGACAGAGCAGACATGATCTCCGCTGCCGACCACCCCACATGCGAGCATCTCATCTCCGGGACACACCCATCAGGAAAGGGAATCAGGCCCAGGGTCTCTGCATGCAGCTGGTAATCACGGGTGCTCGCCTCATAGCCAAAGTAGCGCAGCCCTGAGCTCAGACTCGCATAGGCACTGGACAGGCTGTCTGGGCAGCTCAGGAGCAATTGCACGGCTGGGAAATGCCACAGGTCACACAGGGCCATGGTCTCGCGGAAGGTCCAGCGATGGGGGGCCCCATGGGTGCTGGGAGCCGGGAGCTCGGTGGAAGTGCATCCAGCCATGGTCCAGGAAGCAAAGGAGACTAATTGCAAGGACAGAGGGGCCCCACAATCCCTGGAGGGATGGGAGGGGATACAGGGGGGCCCCAAGGCCATCCGGCAAGGCCACTGGCCGCAACATGGCATGGCATGGCAAGTGAGCAAGGCGTGGGGTGCAGACCCAGCACAGCTGCTGGAACAGAGCTCACAGACAGGACAGCCTACACACTAATCAGGGTGGTGAAGACAACAGGCTGGCTACACTGAGAGGTGTGAGGTTGATGACAGCAAGAATGCAGCTGCAGCCCGCACGTGCCCAGGCGCAGGCTGGACCATGCGCCAGGCCCCTTGCAGGGACAGCAGGTGCGCTCAATGGACCGCCCCCAGCTCCCTGGCACGATTGCCCTTCAGGAGCCTGCCTGGGCAGCCAGGAGGGGGACCTCCCATAACCCACCCAGGGGCCCCCGGCGGGGATACACATGCCCCGGCCTATAACCGGGCTGCCTGCCCCCCACCCGCAACGTGCACCATGGAGCTAGGCTGGTTGGGTGCCTGCGGGATGCACCTAGCCCTCTGAACAGAGTGGTACCACTCGCACACTGATCTCTTGTGCATCCAGACAGCTGAGGTGCACCTGGGCACCCGCCTGTGGGTTACCTTTGCTAGGAGCGCCACTACGGCCTGGAGACCCTACCACACATGCAGGCGCTCCCTGGTCCAGCTCAGGACCCTTCAGGTGTCCGGGGCAGCCCGGCAGGTCCTCCTCCGCGGCTGGGAGAGGGGCGCATTGCTCCGCGAGGCGGCTGGGCACCTCCAATGGTGGAGGGAGACCATGGGGTGTGCAGCCCTGCTCACTATGCCCATTGACCAGTGAGTATGGGTCACAGAGTGGGCACAGGGGTGGTGGTCCCGGGTGCTGGCTCAGCGGGATGAGGCCACCTGGAGGGCGCACTTTCGGATGGACAGGTGCACCCTACTGCAACTAGCAGACATGTTAACACCCTGGCTGGAGCGGCAGCACACCCCCATGCAGACCCCCATCCCCATGGTCCAGGGGATGGCCATCAGGGTCTGGGCACTAGCAACTCCCGACTCCTGTCGGTCTGTTTTGCAGCACTTCAGCGTCAGGGTGAGCACCGTCGCCAGGATTCTGTGGGACATCTGCAAGGCTGTGGAGGGAGTGCTCCTGAACCGAGCGATCCAACTGGTGGACCAGACAGCCATGATGGCCAGTTTCATGGCTGAAGGGTTCCCCAACTGCATGGGCGCCGTGGACAGCACCCACATAGAGATCCTCTGCCCCTCCACTGGGGAGGCCATGGAATATTTCAACAGACACGGATACCACTCCCTGCAGCTTCAGGCTGCAGTGGACCACCGGGGGTGATTCATAGACATCTTCATGGGCAACTCTGGGTGCAACCACAATGACCATCTCCCCCTTCTATGCCCCCCTGCATCCTGGGGGACCCAGCCTATCCCCTCACCCAGTGGCTGATGAAGGCATACCCAGTCGCCCGGAACCCTGTGGAGGCACTGTACAATACCCGCCTGAGTGCAAGCAGGACCATGGTCGAGAGGGCCTTCGGGGCCCTCAAGCAGCGCTGGAGGAGCCTTGTGGGCCGGCTGGACTACACGGTGGAGACATCAGCCCTGGTGATCGGAGCCTGCTGTGTGCTGCACAACGTGTGTGAGACCGAGGGGGCAGCCCTTGACTACCCCATGCCCTGGCGCCCTCCCGACCCTGTGCCCCTGTATGTGAATGCAGAGAACCCACGGGAGTACCGATACACCAAGCGCATCCATGCTGCCCTGGCCAGGCGGATCAGCCGGGAGGCCAAGGCATGAGGTGCACACCCCCCATCTCCACCAGCCTGGGACCCCCACCAGTGCCATAGGCACACCCCTGTATGGCCGCCCGCCCACCCACAGCCCCGGGCCCATGAACTGACCCACGGAAGCAATAGTGGTGCCCCAAACTTTATTTCCACACACAGTTACATGTGCCCCCCACCACCCACACCCTTCCCCTGGGAAGGGGGCCTGGGGGGTGCTGGGGGACAAGGGAAGCCCAACCCCTCCCATATCCCCACAGGACCCGGCACACCCCAGCACCAGCAACATACGGGTGGCAAGGAAGGCGGCAAGCAGCCTGCGGTCCCCGGTGAGGCACACCACCAAGGGGGTGGGGTGGGGAAAGGCGCCAGGGGAGGGCACCGGCCTCCAATCCAAGGGGGGGGCCAAGACCCCGCATCCATGCCACGGGACAGGGGGTGGCCGGCTGCGGCGCCTAACTAGCACCTTCAGTGTACCCAACAGGGCAACCCGAGGGGTTCCAGCAAGCCGGGCCCGTGCCCCCGGCGCAATGGATGAGAGAGCACCGGGTACAGGTACAGCGCTGGAGGGAGGAGCAGACGGATGACATTGTCAGCTCGACCACCGAGCAGGGCGAGCGGATGATCGTGGCCATCGACCGGATGAAGGCGGCCATGGAACGCTCCCTGCAACAAGCGGAGGCAAGGGACTGGCAGCTCCAGGTGGAGGTGCAGCTGGAGCAGAGGCAGTAGCACCAGGAGCATAGCACGCAGGTAGAGGCATTTGGGTGGCTGGAGCAGGCCATCGACAGGATGGTGCGGGAGCATTCAGCTAAGATGAACTGCTCGCACAACATCGGCAATTCCCTGTTCCTGCACACCGGCACCATGAGTGCATAGGTGATGGCAGCCACCCCACCAGGCACCCTGCCCACCCAGGCCCTTATGCCAGGCCCCTCGGTGCCCCCACCCCCGTCACCACCGCCCCAGCCGCTGGCACGCCCGCTGGGCCCTCGCATCCGCCTCCCGGTCCCTGTAGGCCTCTGGAGGAAGTAGCCACCCAGGGGGTCTCTTCCGGGCCCGCCCGCCCTCACCGAGGCCTCCCAGGACATGGTTGGGGACATGGACAGCAGGGGGGAGGGGAGCTCCCAGAGCTCCATGGCGACCACAGGGCAGCCGAGGGGGAGGCCCCAGAGACGGGGTGTCCAGGGTGGCTGGGGGTGGCCCTGTGCCTGGTGTGTCCCCCTCCTCCCCTCAACCCTTCCCCCGGTCCAGCCCCCCCCCATGCTTACCCTCAATGTCCGTCTTGGAGCCCTCCAAGGCTGGTCCCTCGATGTTGCTGGGATCCCCCTGTATCCACTGGCTGAGGGTGACCAGTGTGCCGGCCTCGGAGTCTCCCGGTCTAGATGGGGGTGGGGGATGCTGTGGCTGGTGCTTGTGGGGGGCCTGCAGGTCCCCGAGGTCCCTGGTCGTTCCTCCTGGGGGTGGGGGCCCTGGAGCCGGTGTCCTCACTGGGGGCGGTGAGAGGAGGGGGTACCTTGGCCCGTTCCCTGCCCTTGATCACAGCGCTCTCCACGAGGTGCGGGGCAACGATGGAGCCCTTCATATGGAGTACACGGTCCAGGGCGTCGAAGTAGAGGGCGGTCCAGGCTCCGTGTCCGCACCACCGGTTGTTGTCCTGGATGGCCTTGTACCCCTTCTTTAGCCTTTGAGCGGCACTGGGCTACGGTCCTGTTGTTGATGATGGCCTCAGTTTTCCCTAAAATGGGTACAACCCCCCCTCTGCTGTATGACCAAGGGCCAACAAACTTGGACCAGAAGGGCTTGAAAGGGCAGCCCCCGACATGGCCAAGGGATGAAAAACTCCCAACAATCTTGATGGCTTTGAGGATTTCAAGGGCGGTGCATGGCTTCACTCCTTTCCAGGTGATGACAGGAAGGCGCATGCAAATGCCTGAGTCCTGGTGGCTAGGGACAGAGCTACCCAGCACCTGGGAAAACAAAACCATCTCTGAGGAATGGATACAAATGTTGGTGAGTGAACTAGCAAAAATCCATAGGCAGGCTGCCATACGCTTAGGAGTAGCCCAACAAGATATAGATAAGAGGTTGGGGGTGGATCAGAAAGCCCATTGTCTGGGAAGAAGGGCAGGCGGTAATGTATTGAAAGTTTTCAGCCTCAAAGCATTCCCTAACACACAAATGGGAAGGTCCTGCCAGAATAGTCAACAGAGTTAGTCCAGCGGTTTACCAGGTGGAAATCTCAGAAGGTAAAAGAGGTAAGCCACAGTTCCCATCTCAAGGAGTGGACTGGTAAACCTGTGGAACTCCCGGCAAGCCAGCCCATAGATCTGGCTAGCTCTTCCACCCCTGCTCAGTAGAAGAACTCTCAGCCTCATCACAAGGCAGCCATGAATAGGAGGGTAAGGCCCAGGAGACCAAAGGAACAGATGTACCCCCACTTGACACACAACCGGAACAGTATCAATCCAGCTATGAGATTAGCAGCACGGGTAAGCAACCTGATCAACAGGCAAACCTTTCATTTCAGGTTTTGCTATAGCAAGGCTGGAGGGCCACACAGAACTCTCATTGGGGTGGCCACCTGGAAAGCCACAGGGGGAGTTGTGGAGAGAGTGGTTGTAAACCACAATGGCTCCACTAGATGGGAGCTGTTTATGGGAGAAGATACCAATGTGATACAGTTCATCTCTGAAGGAGGGACTCCCATGTCCTCAGTTTCTCTCCTTGTCCTCAGGTAACCCTCACCCCCGGGCGAGAAGCCCCCCAGATTCTTTCGTTTTATCAGGTAGATCCAGAAGTGAGTGGCGGTTAGGAAGAGCGAAACTGGTGAACACGTGCCAGGAAAGGAGCCAGTCCCGAGCCCCCACTTTTGGCGTGCAGCTTCCCAGCCAGTGGCACACAGCACGAGCGGCCCCCTTGCAGCTCCAAAAGAACTTTCTACCCCAAAACTTGAAGCAAGCCTTCCAGCATGGCCACCAGATTTTGGGAACTAGAGCCTTTTTGAAGGCTCCCCACCACCCGGAACTTTTCACATAGCAACAAACATTGGCCCAAGAGCAGAAGAACTTTGCATTTTGCTCCAGCGCTCCCGGCCACAGCAGTTGTTCCAGCTTCCAGCTGCAGAAACTTTTCTCTCTTTAAGTTGCCTCAGCTCCTTCCAGCAGCTGAAGCTTATGGACTGTTATGCTGAATAGGATACACCTGAGTGGAATTGTCCCACTAAATGGAGCTCCTTGTTACAGGTACCAACTGGTAATTTGGCTCAGTTCTTATGGCCACGGGGTATCAACCGGGGGGTGGGGCGCAAATTATAATTTGGAAATTGTGACCTAAAACTGGAGAGAGAGCCACCCTTTCAAGCATGCAGAATCTCTCAAGGAAATTCAAACCAGGGCCATAGGCTCGCATGCACTTAAACTACTTCAACCTGTGGCAATACTTGTTTTTATACCTTCAGGTCTTCTTGAAGGAAGCCCAGGTGAATCTAGCCAGACTGTCTATGTAACAGGAAGCTCCAAGGTGTAGCTATATATGGGTTATTGGGTTTTTATTGAATAAGTATATTTTATTTTGTTGATTTTAATTGTTTAGTTTGGATATTTATATTGATTCTATAGTGATTTTTCCCCTAGACACCTTTCCCTCATGTAAATTAAATTCTCCCCTAGATGTTTTCCTCTTGTGTAGATTTTTTTTAGTATTTGTGTGTATTTTGAAGTAACCCCGGTCTGGACTATGTATCTCCTTATTCCTGTTTCTTACCGCTCCTCCCCATTGGTTGTATAGTAGTTTTCCCCTTTTATTGTTTAATTGCAAAACACTACTTTCCCCCAATCAGTAGGGGGCTCTTGCTGAACTGAGATCATGGTTTACTGGTGTCTTAGTAGCAGGCTCCACCCAACTGTGTTGGTCATAGTATTTCAGAAACGGGCTGGTGTGTCGCATGTTGCAAGCGAATGTATTGAGCTGGGTAGCCATGGGTCAGATGTGGCACATCCCAGAGTGCTCTCAATAATTATGTGTGGGCCATTTTAATGAATTAAAAAGCCCACAATGGGGGGATGATGATGGCCTCAGTTTTCCCTAAAATGGGTACAACCCCCCCTCTGCTGTATGACCAAGGGCCAACAAACTTGGACCTGGAGGGCTTGAAAGGACAGCCCCCAGACGTGGCCAAGGGCCAGCAAACATGGGGGAAAGNCCCGCCTAAAGACCAGAACCAAAGATCAGGTCGAGGGTGTGCCCCCCCATGTGGGTCGGGCAGATAACCTCCTGGGGCAAATCCATGGTTGCCATGGGGGCTATGAATTCTCGGTCCGCCCCGACAAGGCCGGCATCGCCATGAATGTTGAAGTCCCCCAGAACCAAGGTCCTAGAGGAGCCCAACGCCACCTCTGAAGCCAGCTCTGCTAGAGCGGTAAGGGATGCCACCGGACAGGAAGGGGCCCGGTATACCAACAGCAGCCCTTGCTTGCCCCCAGCCAAATCCAACACCACGTGAAGGGCCTCAATACCATAATCTCCTGAACTGGATACCTCTGAACAGGCCACTTATCTCTAAAAACAATAGCTACACCACCTCCCTGGCCATCCGTGCGGGGCTGATGCTGCACGGCATACCCAGCTGGAACGAGATCCGCCAAAGTTGGACCAGCCAGCTCGTCTAGCCAGGTTTCTGTGATACATGTGTGGTCCACGGCCCCATCCAAGATTAAATCCTGGATAATTGGGGTCTTGTTCACAACGGACCTCACATTCACCAGCAGCAGCCCCCCACATATGGACCTTGGACCCGGCTCCTCCCTCCCCCTCAGTGGGGGGATGGCAACCTGCACCTCCTTCAGACACCTCGGTCCTCTGGGGGAATGTGCCATCCGACCCCATGGACCATACTGGTGACTGCCCCACCCCAATAGCCACGCCCTCCCCTCTGTCCACCTGATCCTGGCCCCCCAACCTGGCTGTCTGCCCAGTAACCTTTCTCCCCCCCACCCCTCCAACACCTCCCTCGCAACCCCCCCAGCAACCCTGCTGCCACCAGGGGCTGGTAGAGGTCATACCCCCCTTTTCACCCCTCGACTCCCTCTCTCACAGGGCTGAACGAGGCCACCCCCCCGCCCCCCAATAACCCTCTCAGTGCTCCCCCCGCTGCCACCAGGGGCAGTCACTGGAATCCCTCCTCTTTCACCCACCCCTCCTACTTCCCCCACCCTACTTCCCTAGCCCTGCACAAAAAGTCCACCAAACAACAGCGTCCCCCACCACCACCCCCTGAGGCCCCAAAGCGTCCCAAAGCACCCCGCCCTTTGGCTGAGATCCTTCGGCTTGTGGCCTGCAGCTCGTGGACTGCGGCAGGAGTCGCTGGGCGTGGGGCTTTAAAGCCCCCAGCTACTTCCGGGTGGGGGAGGGGACCAGCCGACCTGCTCCCCCCTGCCCCCCGAGACTCACAGCTGTTCTTTTACTGTCCCCGCAGGTCACTGGAGCAGGCAGAGACCCTCTCCCTGCTGGCAGCAGATGGGATCAGTTGCCACAGCCCCGAGTCCCTCCCCCTTCCCCACCCACCTTGGTGCCCCTGTGCCACTGCCCCCCCTTCGGTCCCCTTACCCATTTCTGGGGTGCCTCGTCCCCCAGTCTGGTTGCCATCTCTAGGGCTGCCTGTCCTGGCTGCTGCTGCTGTCCCTCCACCACCTGCAGGTGCAACACTACCCCCTCTGCCGCCTGCGCCTCCTCCGCCTATGCCTCCTCCTCCCTTGCTCTCTCGCCTTCTGCTCTCCTCTCCCTTCCACCTCCCTCCATCCTGCCACGTTCCCCTGCTGCTGTGTGCCCTTTAAATCTCCCTCCACTGTTTGTGTTGTTGCTGGTTGCCTGGAAGCGAAGCTGCATGCTTTGTCCCCGACTGGGAATCATTTTCTTGATTCCGGCTGGTGGTTGCCGTTCAGACATTACTTTTTATTGTTTCCCGTTGGGAATCGCATTGACCATGCTTTTGGAGATGGTCCGGGCCGGAGCTCTGGAAGCGTGGTTGATTTTGACCCCTGCTGGGGATTGACTGTGGTGAACATACGGCATTCGCAAAACAGCCGTTCAGGGAGCTTTGGCCCCGCCGCGGGGTTGACTGTGGTTCACTGTGATCGACTGTGATCTTGTAACGTCTGAAAATACCCAGGGAGGCAGTGGGAGGCAGGGGGACCATGAGACAATGATGGTCTTGTAAAAAAAGCTGTCTTTTGTCAGGATTTTTTAGACTCTCCTAGCAAAGTTTTCCTAAGAGATTTCCCTAATTAATTTAATTTATTCATTTTTACCTTGCCCCTCTCACACAAAGGAGACTCAGGGCAGCTTACAAAATAACCATAAAAACATTAAATACAATAAAAATGTATAAATAGAATGAAACTACCCATCTTACATATCTAAGTCTGCATAATAAATATATCCAACTCACAACCAATTAACCCATCCCACCCTCACTCTCCCTCCTGCCAAATGCCTGGTGGAAAATCCAGGTCTTACAATGCTAGCAGAAAGTGAGAAGATCCGGGTTAAGGCGAAGCTCCACCGGGAGGGCATTTCACAGGGACTGGGCGGCCACCAAGAATGCCATCCTGTCCGTCTGGACCTGCTGAAAATGTGGGACCTCCAGGAGGGCACCCCCAGATGACCAAAGGGGCTGGCCCAGGGAGTGAGGTGGTCCCTCAGGTAAGCAGGACCCAGGCCATGTAGGGTTTTATAGGTCAAAAACAGCACCTTGAATCCAGAAGACAATTGGCAGCCAATGCAATGCTAGGAGTACCCGTGGCTCTGTTTGGAGATTTAAATAAAATTCCATGACCCCAGACAGCAGCAAAGATGTGCAAAGTATATCAAGCATCACTTATAGCATGACCCCATCTGCAGATGGCACGATGCCACCTGGGGTTGCAACCCACAGTTTGGAACACTCTATTTTATGGTGTAGAAGAGTAATTTATAGACACTGCAAAAGGAACAAATTCATCATTTTCACTACTGTACATTGAAGTTTGTACTGACCCAAATGATGTTACCAGTTCATTTCTGGTTCTTTAAGAAACATACAGCTCACTGATAGCTTTATTTTTGGCCTCCAGTCAATCCCTTACTGCTTTTGAAAGCTATTTAAATTGAACTAATGATAACTTGTAATGCAGTTGATCGTATATCTGGACCTCATGAGTTTTCAGGACAAGATTCCTTTGGCAGGTGATTTATTCTCTACTAGTCATGTAGAGCGCACACTAAGTCCAGACAAATCAGTTCTTATCATGCCAGATAATAGGTTTTCAATAAGCAGATTGCAGCTTTTCAATTTTAAAACTTCCATTAAACTTTTCCAATATTAGAAAACAAATAAGGAGAGTGTTTTGTCAGTCTTGAAAAAAGTAAGTTTAACAGCTCAATTATTGTGTTTCATTCAGGCAATTTTCTCAGACACGTTGTATTAGAGAGCTCTTCCAAGTGACAAAATTCAGTCATGCTAGAGATGTCAGGATTAGAGATCCCCGTCTCCTCATTTTCTCTAGAGACAAGTGAAAAACAGCTCATACGTCAAATAGAAGCACAGAAATTCAGGACAAATCATGGTGGATTCTTAGAACTTGTGTGATCAGAATCTAGAATCTGTCATACTGGGTCAGACCAATGGTCCAATGAGCTCAGTATCCTGTCTCCAACAGTGCCCAAAACTGGATGGTTCAGAAGAAGTGTACAAGAAATAAGACAATTATGGCATGAGCTGCGGGACTGCCAACCATAAATGTTCAAAAATGATGAGCTAGACCCTTTTACGCCATGAGATTGGTATAAAAGTCATGAAATCTTTAAAAATACTACAAGGAGTAATTATAGTGGGAGATGTGAAGTTCTCATCCCCCGCAAATTTCCTCCCCTGGCAATTCTAGATATATGGGGAGGAGCTTATGTGGGTTTGTACCCCCTGCCAATTTTACCCCAAAGTTACTTCCATGAATGTGGGAATCTTTTTATTAGACTTCTAGGCTGTGGTTCCCAAACCACTTACTTCAAGGTAACACTATGGCTTCATTGGGGCTACATTGGAGTACGTGGTCTGTGGGTCACAGCCCTACTTTCCCAGTCTACAGTCACATTTTCAAGCTTTTCACCACAACAAAAGAAATAAACCTTCTTTTTTAAGAAAGCAAAATCTGAAATTGTCATGATTTTCTCAAGAGCCTTAAGATTAAGCAAACTTGCTTCATGACCTGCATGCCACATGCCACTGCATCAAATGAAAATTTGACCTTTTTAAATAAAAAATAATCAGGGATCTCTACTTCCTCCAGCTCTTGGGTAGGTATTTCTTCCTCATGGTATGTGTTTAAGGAACATGGACCTTCAATGATTGGATCTCATTGTGCTCAATAGGAGGACTTTGGGGGACGAGGAGGGGGAATTCACTTTTCATTCCATGGCCGGCTCTAGCGTAATTGATTACTTTTTAACCAGCCATGCTAATTTTGAGCTGGTTAAAAGCTTGGAGGTGGTGCCCAGACCTGAGACCGGTCATTTTCCATTGGTTCTAGAAATCCAGTGCCAGGAGGTTGCCAATTGTTCGCTCACTCATGATAGGACACAGGAAGGGGGCCTATAACACGCGTTAAGCGCGCGGAAGATATTGCTAGAGCATGCAATGACTTTATTAGCTCCCCGGAAGTCAAGGAGATTCAGCTTATGCTGCCTCTTCATGGAAGGGGGGGACCACTCTTGGAGTAGTAAGCTGATAACCAGGCTAGAGTTAGCAATCAGTTTTAGGGCCCCCCGGAGTGGTATCCATGGAGGGCAAAGGAGGGCTCCTTCATGGTTTGATAAGACCTGCAGGGCTGAGAGGAGGAAACTGAGAGCCTTGGTACGGAATTTGAAGGCCTACCCCTCTGGCCCCTCTTACAGGCTCTTGCAGCTACAGCGGAAACACTATCAGCTACTCCTGGCTAAGAAGAAAGATCTTTATCGTAAGGCCCAATGGCATGAATTACATCAAGCTGCAATTAGAAAAAACTCTCAAAAATTCTGCTCTCTGGTGCGCTCCCTAAAGCAATCAAAGGGGGTTGGTCCCTCCCCTTGTTCAATCCCGGCTCATTGTTGGGAACAATTTTATGCAAAATTTTACTCCACTTTGACAGGGCCGGAAGATTACTTTAATCGACTTCCCCAGTATACATTTGAATCTTGGCCCCCAGTGTTGCCTGGTGATATGAAATCTCTCATTATGGACTTAAAACTGGGGAAAGCTCCGGGTCCAGACCAGGTCACCTCTGAGATCCTTAAACTACATCCAGATCGGTGGGCCTTGATTCTGGCCCCCTTGTTCTCAGAGGTAAATGAGTCAGGAGCCATACCAACATCATGGCTCAAGAGTATACTAGTCCCTATCTTTAATAAGGGCGACCCTGGCTTGCCAGCTAACTACCGCCCGATAAGCCTGCTCAGTGCAATTGGGAAACTATATACCCGCTTATTACTGACGAAGCTGGAAGCCTGTGTTAAGGAGGCGAAACTCATTGCACCTGAGCAGGCAGGTTTTATGGCAGGAAGGGTCACGGTGGACCATGTTTTGGTCCTCTCAGCTCTAATAACAAAATCTGCGGCTAGCAAGGGGAACCTTTTTTGGAGATTTATGGACCTGGAGAAAGCGTTCGACTCTGTCCCTGGGAACGTTTATGGTTTAAGCTGAGAGAGCTCTCCATTGATTCTCGCTTATTGTTTCTATTAATCAATTTGCATTCAGGGAACTCGCTGCAAATTAAGTTGGGTAGATCAGGGGAGTTATCTGCCCCAGTTCGAGTCGAGCGGGGGGTTAGGCAGGGGTGTCTGCTAGCTCCTGTACTGTTCAACCTTTACCTAAATGATGTCATTCGACATATGGGCACTAGGGACACGCATGCCTCTTTAGTGGCCCAGAGGCATTTACCTATTGTTCTTTATGCGGACGACACCGTGTTGGTTTCACAGACCCGAGTTGGACTCAGTAGACAGTTGGAGCTTTTTTGGGAATACTGTGCGAAGGAAAGTCTGAAGATTAACTACCCAAAGTCAAAAGTGCTCGTGGTAGGGCGGAGGAGGATCAAAAGCCTGAACTCTTGGAATATTAAAGGGGAGTGTATCTCCCAGGTAAACCATTTTAAATACCTGGGGGTTACCTTTTCTTCTACTGCTAGATGGATCCGGCACTATGCNGGGAGTTATCTGCCCCAGTTCGAGTCGAGCGGGGGGTTAGGCAGGGGTGTCTGCTAGCTCCTGTACTGTTCAACCTTTACCTAAATGATGTCATTCAGCATATGGGCACTAAGGACACTCACGCCCCTTTAGTGGGCCAGAGGCGTTTACCTATTGTTCTTTACGCGGATGACATTGTGTTGGTTTCACAAACCCGAGTTGGACTCAGTAGACAGTTGGAGCTTTGGGGGGAATACTGTGCGAAGGAAAGTCTGAAGATTAACTACCCAAAGTCAAAAGTGCTCGTAGTAGGGCGGAGGAGGACCAAAAGCCTGAACTCTTGGAATATTAAAGGGGAATGTATCTCCCAGGTAAACCAATTCAAATACCTGGGGGTTACCTTTTCTTCTACTGCTAGATGGACCCGACACTATGAACAGGTGAAAGTACAAGCTAGCCAGCTGGCTTCAGCAATATTGTGATTCTATTTTGTTTCAGGGGGGGAGATGATAGCCCCTGCCTTGAAATTATTTGAGGCTAAGGTTTTGAACCAAGTCTTATATGCTGCTGCGGTATGATCCCTGGACGTAGTAGATAAGCTGGAATGCCTTCAGAACTCTTTTCTGGCTTCATTGCTGGGCATCCCACGCAGTTTCCCGCAGGTCATAGTCAGGCAGGAGACGATTTCTCTAACAGTGAAGGCACGTGTCCTCCAGCCTATTATTAATTACTGGGCGAAGGTGGTTGGTGCCCCCAGTGCTGGAAAATCTCTATTGGTTATGGCCCATGATTCTCTCCTTTTGAACCCTTGGCTGTCCCAGGTCATACACTTGATACAGTTACTGGGTTTCTCCCCCGAGGTTTGGGGTAGAATAGGCTCTCAAGCCTTTAAGAAACTTGTCCAGCGGCGAATTAAGGACCAACTGCTTCAGATTGAGGGGGCCCTGCTCGCTGTGCAGAAGGTGGCTCCGGGTTATGTGCCCTATAGGGAGGTCTGTCCACCTCCCTTCTACTTCTTTAAGTGGATGGATTCAAGTAAACGATTCGCATTCACTAGGATGTGCACCAATACCTTTCCTTCAGCGCTGGTTGATGGTAGATATCGGGACATGCCTCACGAACAGAGGAAATGCCAGTTGTGTGAAATGGGCAAAGAAGATACGGTTGCCCATATTCTGCTCGATTGTCCCACCTTGGCTGACCCGAGAGCTAAATTTTTGGGTCCAGCGTTCTGCGAGCTTCAGTGGACTACTAGAGCAAGGCTGCTAGAGCGACTGTTATCTCCCCTCAACAACCCCCAGGCCAGGGCAGTGTCTGCCTTTGCCCGTCAGGTGCTGATCCTGTGGGAATCAATCCTGCTCAATCAAGAGGTTTAGCCCCTCCTACTCCCAAGGTAAGGGGTGACTCTGTTAGGCCACCGGCTGGGCTATAAACTGTCCATAGAGAGAAGGAATCCTTGACTGCAGGCTGGGATATTATGGAGCCACCCTCGATTTGTGGGCCATTACTGCCCTCATTTGGTATAATTTTGGAGGGAATTGTGGGCTACTAGGAACGAGGTGGTGGAGTATAAATAGTGTTCTGTAATTCTGATTTTGTATTTTGGAAATGTAAGTGTATTTTGCACTGTATTTAGTTTTAATATTATAACAGCTACGGCTATACAATTAAAGATAAATGCCTGCTGTCATTCTCATCGTAACCAAGCCAAGTACGTGCACTTGAGACCTCGCATCTTCATGAATGTTAGACCCCCTTGTCTCTCCCTCTGTTCCCCTTCCTAAGTCTCTCCCCCAGCTCCTGTCTCTCAGATTTTAAGCCCTAGGGGCAGGGACCTTGTCTATTTTATTACTTTGTAAAGTGCCAGGTACACTGCTGGTGCTATATAAATGTTTGTTAATAATAATAATAATAATAATAATTATAGACCTTCAATGATGCCTCCTGAGCATGGCTGATACACCTTGACCCTGTCTCTGAACCTGTCCTGAACTGAAGGCCTTCTATTCTAGCTTATGCCATATTCCTTCTCCCCGTAACATCTCAATTGGCCACCTCCCGGTATATAGGTCTACCCATCAGAAGCAGGAGACTGGGTGGAACAATGCTGCTTAGTCTTGTGTCTTTGCCCTGTATGTTTAGCCCTGCTCCTGTCTGCTTGCCTGTTCCTGACCCTGCCTTGACCTGATTCTGTAAGTCCACAACATCCTAGAGTCTCTGACAACATGGGCAAACCAGCACATTCACTGAATGGTTACTATAGAGAGACTGCTCCCTAAGGGCTTCATAGTGACAGCCCCACCCCAGCTCCACTCCCACTCAGAGCAGTTCCTACAGCCAAGTCTGAATTGCCAGAAAAGATTATGGGGGGGAAAGTTAAAAGAAAAGAGTAAAGGAACATGGATTTCCCATTTCTGTGTGTAGGCCACAGAGAAGTTCCATTCAGAAACATTGCTGTTGTTGATGTCAGAATAGTTTTTGCACTTATACTAATGTCTGGAGTTAGTTTTTCTACTGCTGAGATAGTGCACAGGCCACCAAAGGAACTAGTATTATGTGACTCTGTTTATGACACTGTCCAGCCACCACCTTGGGGGGGTGGGGTGGGTCGTCTGAGCAGGGCTGACCTTACAATTTGTGGGGTCCAGGATGAAAATAAAATGTGGGGCCCCCATGGCCCTGCCTTCCATAGCCCCAACCCTTTAGCCCCTTCCTGCAGAGGTCTTCCCCCATCTTCGTAGGTGAGGCAAGAGGAGGGGGAGGGGCCCTGCAGGAAGCTGCCACCCCTAGTGACTCAGAGTCACAGATGGGGAGAGCCCATGGTACCAAGACTAGCTTCCCTGCAGGGCCACCTCCAAGCCCTAACTCGTCCTGCTTAAGGGCCAGCCTTGCTTCTGCGGGTGGTGGGGTCTTCTCTATTAAAGTACTGTTGGGTTTTCCCATCTTATGCTCTATCAACTTCTCTGAAATGACAGCAGAATTATTTCCAACACCCTGTGACTTTTTTTAAAAAAAGTTGCATATAAATAATGCTCTATAAATAGTAGAGGTGAGTGTGTTTGAGCTGGTTCTGTCTAGACTCCAAACCTGCAGAGATTTACATGTGTCATTAACTTTACTACTGTGAGTAATCCCTTCAAGTGTAATCCTCACCTATTACAGTAAATGGGAGCTGTGCCATTGACTTCAATGACGACAGGACTGCACCCTTTTAAAGTTAAGAATGTGCCTGTGTCTTTGCAGTGTCAGCCCAAATAATCACTGTAATAGGTTTGAAACTGGTGGTTTATTTTGATATGATCTGACCATTTCTTCATACAATTTCTTGAAATCATTGCTACACCAATTCAGTGATGTCATCTTTTCACTTCCTGGGTGACCTGTCTCTTGATTTCTTGTTCTCAAACGATAGTAAGGCAAAGGGCACGGTATCTTGAGACGTTCCAGATTTCTCATTCTTACCACCTCAACGATTGCTACTTCCGTTTCTAACACTTTTCTAATTGCCTCTGTATTGATGTAGTCCTGCCAACTCTCTCTGAGTAGCTGTCTGTATAGCTCATTTCAAAAGCCATCGCTATTTCCTTCTCAGCCTTCCTCAGAATCCATGACCCTGCCAAGTAGAGGGAGATCTGGAACATGGTAGAGGGAGATCTGGAACATGCAAGTCCGAAGGATCTCGTCATGACAAAGGAAATCTCTGTCATGTTAGCATTATGTTGCTCAAGGCTGTGTGGGCCATCCACGGTCAGCCTTATATAGGGAGTGTCACTCTGGAAGCATTACCCTGTTGCCACTAAGGGGCTTCAGGAGAGCCCCAACAATGCTACTGACATTATGGTGGGGCCCTTAGGGATGTGCAAACATGGTTCGGAAGTTCAGGGTTCGGCCCAAACTTGGGGTGTTCGGCCCGTTTGCGAACACCCTGAATCTGAACTGACCCCTGCCCGAACTGACTGAACAAAGTTCGGGTTCTGAATGCATTCTAGAGGGAGGCAGGAGGCAGGGAGGAACCCGGTTTTCCCTCTCCTCCAGGCTGCGTGGGTGGAAGGGGTGTTGGGGAGCACCTCCACCCCCCCCTGCCCAGCCTGGGAATTTATTTATTTTTAACCCCCCCACCCCAGGGATTGCCCTACTTGGTGGTGCTGGGGGTCCAGCAGCAGTGGCAGCGGTGCTCCAGAGCGCTTCAGGTCGCTACTAGGCCTTCCATGTCAAACCGGTTCAGCCCCACCCAAACAGGTTTAGCCCAAATGGGCCGAACCAAACGGTTTCGGGTTTGGCCGAACCCCGAATGGGCTGAACCCCGAACCCCCGGGGGTTCGCACATCCCTAGGGGCCCTGCCACCATTCCTGAAGCTCGTAGTGGTGGAGGTCCTTCAAAGGGCCCCTGGAGAACCATGTTGGGTGGACTGTTGAACAAGCACCAAGCCAAATGCTATGGGGGCAGGACTATGGGGGCACAAATTCTAAGACTGTCCTTGAGATCATCTGTATCTTTGCAATTTATTTATTTATTTATTTGGTGTTGGCTTTCACCATAGCCAGAATAAACATAATACACAAGTAAATTACAACAGCTTACAGCATGTAACACAAACAAAACAATCACACAAGAATCAAATAAAATCTGAACTCCTACTGGAGGCTTTCCACCAATACTGCTTCAAAGGGCCATTACTGCTTCAAGATCATCATCGGATATAATTTCCTTATCTCTGATGCTTTCCTTGCAAAGGCTGCCAGACTCTTAATAACCTCACATCCGTATTCTGGCACAGCCAGATTAATTTTCCTTTCCTTGACAGCCATTGGATTTGCTTTATAAAAGGAGCAAGTAATTTTGTCCTAATGAGCACAAAATAAGACCACTCTAATACGTATGTATCAAGTCGTCAATCATGCCTAGGCCGCATGGGCATGTTTTTAAATTTCTTGGTATACCCAACCTATGACCCACCAGCACTGCGCTTGGCATCTGCTCAAAATGCAGCCTTAAAAGACAAATTTGAGAGACTATAAAAATTCAGTTTAAGATACTCTGCTAGGCCTCCAGCAGGTTTCCAATGTACATACATTAGTGAGGTAGGGCTGATACGCAGCACAGCCCATTCCTTCTGTAGCATAATATCACCAAGATGCTGAAATACAGCAGCCTTCTCCTGCATAGAAAAAAACCTGATACCTTTCTTAGCCCAGAAACCTAAGCCAGATATGTTAAACATCATTATAATATGTTTCAAACAACAAATTTGATGAGTGATACTCTGCATAAAATCTTCTAAATAACACATTTTTGGTAGGTGCAGAGGGTCATACGTTAGCATCTTAAACCAATACTAGATCATTTGCTTAGTAGTCAGAAGCTGAACAGGACTCATCCCAGTTTCAGCCCTAAGGAGAGAAGTTGGGGTTGATTGGGGAAGGACTAGCAGAAACCTCAAAAATCTATTTTGAGAAATTTCTAACTCATTTCCTGCTGAATACCCCCACATCTCAACACCATAGGTCAGCTGTGAAATTACCTTTGCCTTAAATGCTCTAAATGCTGCATGCACAGACCTACCTCCATACCTAGAATGGAATTTCTGAATTGTAACAGAGGGCTGTATAGCTTGTAATTTTATCATAGATCTGTGCTCATTCCAATTACCATTTGAGGAGATTATCACTCTCAAATATTTAAAGCTACGAACAAACTCTAATTTGTGCTGAACAACTGACTAGTTATACATTCTCTTCCACCTATCCCATTTAATTATTTTAGACTTAGTGAAATTCACACTGTCTATTCTCTTCACATTTACTACTAAAATGTGTAATTGCCCTTTGTAAACCCATTGGAGTCCTAGACAACAAAAGAGCATCGTCTGCATAAAGCAGTACCCCTACATGAGTAGCCAAAGTTTTAAGGGGGTGAAATTCAATCTTGTCCATTACTTCAATGATATCATTAATATAATAATTAAATAAGGACAGAGCAAGGATACAGCCCTGTTGTATCCCTCTATTTGTGGGGAAACAATGGGAAATTTCCCCTCTACATCCATAACGAACAGACCCCCATGTATCAGTGTGGTATATTACCAAAAGCTTTAGGAGATAAGGATCAATTCCCAAAAGGTACAACTTCTGCCACAGCCTCTCTCCATCCACTGAGTTGAAAGCGGACGTCAGATCTATAAAGGATGATCGACATCTAGATGTAATTTCAAAACCTTAGTATATTTATGTATTATGTACTGAGATGTATATGATCCACGGTGCCATACCCAGCTCGAAATCCAACCTGCTCTTCCCTTAATATATTCTTCGTTTCTTCCCATTCAAAAATGTGCCACAAGAGATATCGTCCAAATAACTTTGCTACAATATTAATGAGGAAAATCGGCCATCAAGATCCTGGATTGTTTCATAAGCCCTTCTTAAAAATGGGATCAGATTCCCTTTCCAAGCAGCAGGAATGTTGCCTATCATAATTATACAATTAAACCACCTTGTAAGAAGGGGTACTCACCACACCAAATTTTCCAGAAAAAGATCTGGGAGCAGACCATGAAAGCCAGGAGCCTTGCTCCTCTTCTGGAGTTTGTTTGATCAAACATTCAACGTCCGATTCAGTAACACAAAGGAGAACCTTGCAAAGTTATGATGTTATCCAAAAAAGGGTTAGAAAAAGGGCATTCAGTTCCTACCGCTGAATATTGTTTTAAATAATATGCCACCCAGGTCTCTGCAAGAATATTAGTATCTAGCATAAAACTAGAATTCGTTGACCCTCTAGCCACCAATCTCCAAAATTCCTTATTATCCCCCCTCTAAATCATTAAATTTAATTCTTCCCAGCATCTATCCACATATACCTTCTTTTTGTTTTTTTAATAGAGCCTTATAATCCTTTTGACAACCAAGAACCTCTGTATCACAATTTTTGCCAATTTTCTGTAGAGTGCACAACTTCTTCCTTACTCTACACTTCTTATCAAGCAATGGGGCACCCAATGGCTTCTTATTATTTGAGGAGTCTCTAATTTCCTAAAAAGAGGGCTAATTACCTGCACTAATTTTTGCATATTATTCAAAATAAAAACAGGGTCAGACGAATGCAGAATAGCCTTCCTTTTATAAGCACAATAGGGATGGGCGAACAGATCGGGGTTCGGGTTCGGGTTCGGCCGTTCGGTTCGGCTGCGTTCGTTTCGTCCGTCCGGTTCGGCTGCATTTGGTTCGGCTGCATTCGGTTCGTCGGTTCGGATCGAATGTTGAGTTCAGATTCGGTATTTGGTTTGGTCGGGATCGGTTCAGTCTTTAGTTCGGTGCAATCAGGAACTGAAAATGACATTTGGTTTTTGAAATAAAAGGAAAAATCTAAAAAACATATTTCTGGCTATAACATTTTTGTTTCTTATTATGTTTTGATGAAATGTAGGGAGATTGTACCCCCAATGGAGGGCATCAAGTGTACCAAAATTCAGAACAATTAAATAAAGGAAACCGATTTCAGAAGCAATTGAATGTTGTGATTTTAAGAAAAGCTCCATACACATTCATGGCTACAACTTCTTTATCTTGCATCCAATGTTCATGAAACGTGTGCATACCTCCATATGCTTAATATTTCTTCCAATTTTAGGAAAGAATGGATAAAGGGTCCCAAGGGTATAAGACATTAACCTGAAAATACATTTCCAGCTGTTACATTTTGATATTCCATTCTGTTTACAGGATATTTGACAGGAATGTATCAAATACCTTTCCTGCCATTTCAGCAAATGTACAGGAGATTTTGATAAAGGGACCCAATTATATAAGCAATTGATGTTGTCCCTGTGAAGATCATTATTCAGATGAATATCAGCATATTCAGTGCCAGTCAGAGGCAGGCACCCTGCATGGCAGGGGGAGAGAGACTGTAGGAGGAAGGATGTGGAGCAACCCCAAAGACTGACAGACACATTCAATGGCCAAACACATTACTGCAAGCTTCTAGCTTTACAGGACCAATTGGTAGTGGTTTCGAGGTGGGCATAGGGGGCGGCCCTGTGGCGGGCATAAGCAACATAACTGGGACTTCTGAGATAGCATCCCAGCAGTCAGGAGACATAGTTTAAACACATCCAGGCTGGCCAACTATCAATCACATCCTGCAGCACTGAGACAGAGGACATAAGAGAATTTCTATTGACTCTTTCCTAAACAGATGCTTCTGACTTCCCAGAAACAAGTGGGGGAGATATGTTGGGATGGTCCCAGCACAGAATGAGGATATTTGGTTGACATTTCTGTTGGCCAATTTGCATCACAAACCGATCTTATACCACAGTGACATAAGAGAATCCCAGGCATAGGCCCCTTCTCTACATATGTTGTACAGGCATATAAAATTGGGACCCTTTATAATATCTTTCTGATATTTGGCATAGATGATCATGAAAGTGAAATATATAGTCCTGCCAAATTTCATGTACACTGGTTGGACTACAAAGATGTTATAGTCAGACATACATTTATATGTTAATTGCTTATACCACCAAGACCTTTTTTCCAATCCTTCTGAAATTTGGCAAAGATAGTTAATATGGGAAGGGGTATAAACTTAACATGTTTCACCTACATTAGATGTGAGGCAAAGAAGTTACAGCTAAGAATGTATATGTAGAATATTGCAAAATACAATAATTCAACTGCTTCTAAAATCGGATTCCTTTATCCAATTGTTTTGAAATTTGGTGCACATAATGAGTTCTATTGGAGGTAGAATTTCAGCCACATAGCATAAAAAACAAAAAAGTTACAGCCGATAATGTGATTTCCATTGAAACCAATGGAAATTCAATTCCGAACTCACCGAACACATCCGAACCGAATGTTCGAATTCGAGTTCGGTTCGAAAATTCAGTTCGGTTGACCAAACTACTTGAGTTTGATCGGAACTCCGAACTTCCAAATTCGAGTTCGGTTCGAACGTTCGGTTTGGTCGACCGAACTATTCGAGTTCGGTCCGAACTTCCGAACCGCGTTCGCCCATCCCTAAAGCACAATCATCCGCTATCAAGGCACTACTAGCTACATCTGCTAAAATATCATCCCACCTCAATCTCTTATTGATTATAGCCAGAGGAAAATTACTCTTCAGCCCAAAGGATGATTCCAAATTATTTAATGAAGCCCAATGAATAACTAAACAAAGAGGGGCATGATTGCTCTTGACCTTATCCAAAATTATCATGTCTTCTCTAAATTGCCAACACTGAGGTTCAATCAAAATATAAGCAATTGTACTAGACCCCTTTATAGAGTAATATGTAAAATTACTAGATGTTGGTGATTTCAAAATAGTTATTAATAAATTGCAAATTCAGGGTCAGCAATAATTCATATAACATGTGGAAAAACCCTCCTGGCTAGATCGCCCCTTAGGTTCCTCCCTGAACCAAGGCAAGGGATTCTGCCAGACCATATAAGGATATGTGCTGCTCATCTCAACCCCTCTGACTGACCACACCTTACATACCTTACCAAACAAGGAACCCTAGGCCAGGTAACCTAACTGATTGGCCACCTTGAACAGGGTCACCTGTGGCTGGGAGCCAATAACTGAGATGCTAGTGTTGCCCTTTAAAAGTAGGCTAGTAAATTTCCACGGACAGAGACCTCATGGCCAGCTGGTAGCTGTGCTGGAATAACTTGCAACACCCAGTTTTTTCCATCCAGCTGGGAAATAACCAAACCCTGCAGAGCGAAGACATCTGTACTTACCCTGCAGAGAAAGACACTGTGAGTAATTCCTTCTATGCAGAGAAGCAGGGTTAGGGACCGTTTAGGCTTAGACGCGCTCAAAACGGGTTATCATACCTGCTCATAGTTGTTTGTTTGCGCTCATGAGTTCAATGCCTTTTCTCTACCTTTTTGTATCCTTGTAATTCGGTTAACTTAGCTAGTAAAATCTATAAAACTTGTTTTCTCTAATCAAGAGTGCCTGATGTGTGTGCTGTGACCGAAAATGCTTCCTACGTTCGGCGTACAAAAGCAATTTCTAATAAAGAACAGGGTTTGGGCTTCCAAAGCAGTCCTTAACCCTGGAAGCTCGTAGCAACACCCGAGTGTTATGGTGATGGGCACACAGTGAGGGAGGGGGCTAGGAGTAGAGTACCCCCCTACTGGATCCATTATACCACAAGTGGTGGCAGCAGTGGGATCTGACCTAGCAGCTACACACACTTTGATCCCAGACCTTTTAGTGTTCAGGATCGGAGAGAAAACCCTCTGGCAAGTTTTGGTTGCACTTCTAAAGGAAAAGGTGGCTTTCAATTGAGCCATGAGCAATCAGGTCAACCCAATCTGGCTTTGGGTCAGCTGGACAGGGCTTAGTTAAGCAGTGACAAGGCACGGAATTGCATGAGTTCTGGAACCCAGGAAGGTACCCTGTGGGGGCTGCCCATGGGGTTCAACATACTACCCAAAGTAGACCTCATAAGAGAAGCTTGGAATAGAAACCTCCCAACAGGGGGGAGAACCAACGAGCAGTTAAAACAGCAGATAAGGGACTTTGAAATGTCTCTGCTGGATCAGAATGATGAGGCAAAGCGGAGCCTCTCTTATGGCTCTTCACCTGCAACCGACCAACCAGGAGAGAATCCTACCTCATCTGAGTTGGAGAGGATACGAATCCATTTGGAATTAAAAAAACTAGAAGCCCAGGAGAAACTGCTTGCAGACAAGGCAGCTCAACGCCAGCATGAGAAGGATCAATGCCAACATGAAAAGTAGCAGCAAGAGGCCCAGGAGAAGGCCCAGGAAGCTCAGTGCAAGCATGAGGCTGACATGCTCCAGAGGAGGCTATCCGCACACCACAAGTTGACACCAAAGGACTCCACCCCTTTTAAGGAGGGGGGCAACCCAGAAGTGTTCCTGAGTGGCAGGTGGCTCAGTGGAACGTACCGGAGGCTGAGTACATGCGATATATGATTGGATGGGGGGGGGGTGAAGTGTAGCTGAGGTCCTGGACAGTTTGTCTCCAGAGCAAGCCAGAAATTATGCTGCCTTTAAGGATGCAGTGCACAGATGCTTTAGGCTGGGACCCGACCACTTCAGAAAGTGGTTTCACTCCCTGGCCCTCCAGCCAGGGGAATCTCTAGCAGGGCTTGCTGCCCAGCTAAAAGAAGCCCTGAGGAAGTGGATTGAGGGGGCCCAGGCAGATACCAGGGAGAAGGTCATAGCCCTATTTGAACTTGATCAGTTTTTCTACTGCTGTCCCCAAGAAATAAAACATCTGGTTAAGGACAGGATGCCCAAAACTATAGATGAGGCTGCAGACATAGCTGATCAATTGTTGATAAACTGGGAGGGGCAAATTGGAAAACTACCCGCCCTGGGAAGGAGCAAAGGAGTCCTCAGAAAGGGGGAGCCAAGGGGGAGGTGAATCACAGACAGGAGGCGGGACTGCAGGCTGCAGAGCGCAAGGTGACTGTGACCCCCAACCCGGCCACTCTCCCTATCCCAGCCAGAAGGGGCTGTTTTCACTGCCAGTAAGTAGGACACATCCGGGCTGACTGCCTGAAACTAGCAACCCCTAAAACTGAGCCGGTCTGCAGAGTAATGGCAGAAGGGGAGAATGAGAGCCCTAGCGGTTTATGCGGAGGGTAACTGTGGTGCAGGGGGTGGAGGAAACCCCAAGGAACCTCACTGCTTTTCAAATTACCAATGCTGAGGAACTAACAGGCTGCTATAATAACCTAGTGAGAGTAAAAGGAAGAACCCTTATGGGGGAACTAGACCCTGGGGCAAGAAGGGGAAAGACAGGGCAGCCAGAGGGCCATCCACTCCATTGACACAGGTACACTCCCTGTAGCCCACCTGCCCATAGAGTGGCGGGGAGTAGAGGTGCTCACAGAAGTTGGGGTGCAAGAGGACCCCGAAATCCCCCTGCTGGTAGGATGAGATGTTCTGGGAGACTGTGACCTCACTAGGAGAACACTGGGTGGTCGGTCAGGCTGCTGGGGGAGACCAGGGAAATGGCCTCCCATACTTCAGATGGTCCTGAGGGGGAAGGGGGGCATGCCTCATTGCCAGGGTGATTACCCGCAGTCAGGCAAGGGCAGCGGGTGGGAGAGTGGGCCCACGCGCAGACAGGGTGGAGCCTGCTGAGGGAGAGACAGGAGCGATCCAGCCTGGGGAGGCGCAGTAGGCTGTAGCAGAACCCAACGCTATCGCTTCCCAGGAGGAGTTTAGTCTGGAGGTCTCTAGAGATCCCAGTCTACAGGAGCTCCGAGAGGCAGCCCTGGATCAAGTGATGGAGTTCACTCCAGAGCGAAGGGAACAAATAGTCTGGGATAATGGGCTGCTCTATAGGCTATGGGTCCCACGGGGTCGAGAAGGGACCCTGGAACCATATCGCCAGCTAGCGGTACCCCAGAAGTACAGGCAGCAGCTTCTAGTATCTTGTGCAGGCCGTATGGGGATGGGCCGGACGTGCCAGAGACTGCTCGCTAACTTTTACTGGCCCAGGTTGGTCCAAAATGTGACGGACTATTGCAAGTCCTGTGAGACTTGCCAGAGAACAGGAAAGAGAGGGGA
Source organism: Sphenodon punctatus (assembly GCA_003113815.1). NCBI lineage: Eukaryota > Metazoa > Chordata > Lepidosauria > Sphenodontia > Sphenodontidae > Sphenodon > Sphenodon punctatus. The sequence goes on from QEPC01001257.1 coordinate 163,144, forward strand.
CAAGAAGAGGACTCCCCTACCTATTATTGGACAGCCCTTTGAGAGGGTGGGGGTAGATATTGTGGGGCCTCTGAAACCCAGAACTCGAAGAGGGAAGCAGTTCATTCTAACCCTGGTAGATTTCGCCACAAGATAGCCTGAGGCTGTGGCCCTGGGCTCTACAAAGGCCCCAGTAGTCGCAGAAGCCATACTAAAGATTTTTTTCCAGCTGGGATTTCCCTCCGAGAGCCTAATTGACGGGTGGGAGGGGATTTCCTGGCTGACATAATGGAGTGTCTTTGGAGTTAGACACCTCAAGACCACAGCCTACCACCCCCAAACAAATGGGTTAGAGGAACAATTTAATGGAACCCTGAAGGCTCAAGGCTTATGTGGACAATCACCCCAATGACTGGGATGAGAAACTCCCCCATTTCTCTAATCAAGAGTGCCTAGTGTGTGTGTGCTGTGACCCAAAACGCTTCCTACGGTCGGCATACACTGGGAAAGCAATCTCTAATCAGGAGCAGGGTTTGGGCTTCCAGAGCAGCCCTTAACCCCGGAAGCTCATAGCTCTGGTGGTGGCAGCAAAACCAGAGTTTTATGGTGATGGGCACTCAGTGAGGGAGGGGGCTAGGAGTAGAGTACCCTCTCCCTACTGAACCCATTACGCCACATAGCATGATGCCAGAACAGTTAGTGACCAAACCTGAGAAGTACGGGATGGGAATACCCCCAAATTTCACTGACAGCAATACCTCAACCCATATCAACCCCTCCCCATATGAGCATTATTGGCCCTTTTCACACAGACACTCTAACACTGATAAAATGGGTGTTATACTTTATTATACATGCTGCAGGTGTGCTCTATGGGTGCCCTGCAACATGTATAATAAAACGTAACACCCATTTTATCAGTGTTAGAGTGTCTGTGTGAAAAGGATCAAAATCTCCTGCAAGTAGCAAATTATCAGATGGGAACTGAACCATCAAGTACCCCAAGAAAGACAGTAACTTATCCCGTTCTCCAGGGTCTCCTGTTTTCCAAGGGGTGGCAAATAAACTAAGATCCAAGCAAAGTCATCCTGGGAAATAATTCCAACAGGAAGGGCAATATCAGAGCAGGAAACTAATTCCTGAACCTGCACCTTCAATTTAAGCGATATCATAGTAATAAGGCCAGCTCTAGGCTGACCCATCTTACCAGAAGAATTTCCCAATAAAGCAGGCATAACCGTTCAAATAGAACCGATCCCTGCACTGTTTCCTGAAGCATCAAAATGCCAAACCTTGATAAAAAGCCACACAAGTCAGGAGCAACCAATTTATTCAAGAGGCCTGCAATGTTCCAAGAGAGAACGGAGACATTTAGACCCAGCTGCCCATCTGAAAAATGTCAATGGTGAACACCATTCATGCTTCCAGAAGACTCTCCTCCCTTTGGATTATCTGAACTACATTCCAGTGGAATATTAACTACCTCCTCCATAAATTGCAATCTAGATGGGCTCTCATGGGTACCCTCCTTTCTCTCCTCCGGCCCAGATGGGTGGCAAATGATTGGGGCAGTATCCGTCTTCTGATCCCCTTTTATTCGACTACTCCTAACTTCAGCCCCCATACATTGCCCCAAATCTTCAGCTGCTGAGGTACCATCCCCTGCCACACTATACAGAACCTCAATACCACTTTGCAGAACATTTGATGTCAAAACATAAGCCCCATTCTCATCAGCAGGCGGATTATCTTTGCAGTCTCATGGGGGAAACCATTTACCCACATGACACGGTTTCTCAGACAAAGCTGTCCATGTTTTTTTTTATTTATTTATTGCCACTAATTTGATGCCCACACAACTCTTCTGCAGAAGACCACTGTCTGTCTTATGTACATTTGATGAGAGTCCAAATCCCTTTGTATTCCAGCAGAAGGCATTCACCTGATCCTGCAAGTCCTTCTTGACATCATGACCAGATCGTTAATTTCCTTGTGCAATTTTACTCCAAGATCCTTGGTCATTTTTATCCTGCAGACTCTCAAGGTAGATTAGGAAGGCATTGGGCAATATAAGGGCGAATTCACACGTGCAGCAATTACCTGGATTTTAAAAAACTGGTTCTCAATAGTTCACTGTTAACAAGTCCTGTTGCATTCACATGCATGCCATACCGATTTTAAGTACGGCGAAATAATGCATTCAGACCTTCTTGTAGTGTGTGCTTACCCGGCTGCTCAGTACGGTTCAGTTACAGGAAGTGGCCTGTGGGGAGCCAGAAGGTTGCTACTTTGTAGCAAAGTACAACTTTGCTACAACCTTTGCTGCAACTTTGCAACAACCTTTGTAGCAAAGGTTGCTACTTTGTAGAATCAGGGAGTAAAGAGGGAGAGCCTGAGGCTGCTGGAAAGAAGCCCCTCGCATAGTGAGGCGCGCTGCTTCTCTCCCTGGTTTCTTTCCGGTATCCCGCTGCTGCTACTGCTGCAGCACTACGGTAGAGGCAGAGGTAGATGATTGAAAGTCCCTTGGAGGGAAGAACTTTTTTGGGGAGAAGCTGGCTGCAGCCTGCACCCAGCGAGGCAACTACAGGACTCCAGCTGGTCTCACTGCTTCTGGTAGGGGCAGGAGTAAAACAGCGCACTTGGAAGCACGGTTGCATTCACATCAGAAAAGATTACACACTAGTTAAGACCAGTACGATGTTGCTTTCACATTGCTGTTAAGTGCGGATTTATTGAAAACGGACAGCAAAAAGGTAGGTTTGAGTAGCTTTTCAACACGCATTGCTTTAGTGCGATATTGACTCCATTTAATCGAATTTAAGTGTTCAGACAGGCATGAAACATTCGGTTTTTTAAAAAAATTGCACAAATCAGAACATCTGAATCCCCCCTAAGTTACTGACCTAACTCCCTAGCTGCTGTAAAAGGCTCAATCCATGATTCCCAAACAGAGTAGCTCCGTTTGAAGTCAATTTAACACCTTTCCTCTAGGGCACATTGCAACCTCAATTACTTAAAAATGATCCTCTGGCACTGGCAGATAATGTGCAGGCTAGAAGTCAGCGCTCACATGAAACCCATTCACATCAATGCAAATCATTATTTGCAGAGGTGTAGCTATGTTGGACCTGGCTCTGGTGCAGGCAGAGCCCATTGTAGTATTTGTGGGGCACAGGGCAAAAATGAAATGTGGGCCCCCAGTGGCCCTTCAACTTGCAGGCACACTCCACGGTGTCCTAAAGGTGGTCATGTTTGGGGCCCCACTGGGAGGGAATGGGACCCTCACACTCTGCCCTGGTGAAAACAAGGGTCACTGCAGGGCCCCTGGAAAGAGTCACCACAGGTTGCCCTGTGGTAAGGCTGACCCTCGGAGCAGAAGATGGAATTAACTTCCTCCCAGTATCAGAGGATGCAGCTACACAAGGGAGCAAGGGCCCCAGTGTAGTTGCACTGCCTGGAGGTAGTATATTTATTCATTTTTATTATTCATATGGCACCAGCAGTGTACCTGGCATTGTACTATCAATGTAGCCCTTACTTTTTCCTGCTGACAGCCAGGAGAGCATTATCTCCTGGGGGATCGTGCTGCTCATGTCAGTAAAACGTTTTGACAATGGAAAGCAGGGGGCAGAGAAAAATGTGGAACACTTTATTTCTGGGAGTGGGAGATTTACCAGGGGAGTAGTGCCCTGCTTAATAAATCTTATTATTTATTTAGTCACCTTCTTAGCCGCCCCCTCCTACCACAGCAGCTGGAGGTGGTGTACAACAGGACTAAAACATAAAAATACAACATAACATAATAAATACTATCAAAATAAAAAAATCTATAAAACTCAGGCAGAGCCAAAACTCCCTCCTCCTACCAACTCCCCACCCATCACCCGTCTCCCTTGCCAAAAGACTGGCGAAATAGCCAGGTCTTACACTGTCCCCGGAAAAAGGGGATATCTGGTGTTAGGTGGACCTCTATCAGGAGGGAGTTACACAGCTGTGGTACAGCGACTGAGAACACCCCTCTCATCATCGAGAGAATGAAGGACTGGTGTAATGTGCTCATGGTGACCCGTCCCCATAAGGAGATGGGCCGCCGCATTCTGCACCAGTTGCAGTCTCCAGACCGTCACCAAAGGTAGCCCCACGTAGAGCGCGTTGCAATAGTCCAATCTTGAGGTGATGAAAGCATGGATGATGGTAGCCAGATCCGTGTCTGAGACATACAGCTGAAGCTGACGCACCAGATGTAATTGGCAGAAAAACTCCTTTGACCATGGTTGCCATCTGGGCATCCAGGTGAAACCACGAGTCCAGGAGCACTCCCAGACTACAGACCTGAGGGACCAATGGACCTGAAGGACCACCCCATCGGCCCTACCCACCAGCATCACCTCCATTTTGTTGGGATTCAGCTTCAGATGGCTTGCCCTCATCCAGTCCCCCACAGCCGCCAAACACCAGGTAAGCACCGAGACTGCCAGATGCCCCTGAAGCTACTGAGCCACTACCTGTTCTATAACTTTACCTAAAAAGGGAAGGTTAGAGACAGGCCGATAGCTGGCAAGGGAGTCAATGTCCAAGGATGGTTTCTTGAGCAGAGGCCGCACCCCTAGTCTAGCACTCTGCCCTCCCTAAGGGAGGCGCTGACCACCCCAGTCAACAATGGCCGCAACGTCTTCCGGCTGGCCTTGACCAGCCAGGACGGGCATGGGTCAAGTTCACAATAGGTGGCCCTAACAGCACCCAGGACATCCTCCACATTCGTGGGCGACACCAACTGAAAGCGATTCCATAAAACAGGACAAGATGGAACTTCCATCACCTCTGGTTCTCCCATTGCCCCAAGCACAGCGTCAAAGTCGTGGTGAATTTGAGCTATTTTATCTACAAAAAAGTCGACAAAAATGTCACAGTGAGCACTTGAAAACTCCAGTTCCAGGCGGGGGAAGGCAGGACTGACCAGACCCCTCACCACTTGAAAAAGCTCAGCTAGATGTGACTTTGCAGACGCTATGAAGGCAGCAAAGAACCCCTTCTTTGCTGCCCACACAGCCACAGCATAGGTGCGTAAACTGACTCTGTGCCGCAACCAGTTGACTTCAGCACAAGAGCGGCGCCGCTGCCGCGCCAACCTTCTCGCTTCATCTGTCGCAGTTCCTCTGTAAACCAGGGGGACCTACGTTGTTGGCAGTCAGGGAGTGGACGCCTAGGAGGCAATGGCCTCAGTAAGCAGGGTATTCCAAAAATCCACAAGGTCACTGAGCAAGTAGCCGTCAACAACGGAGGGTAACTCTCCAAGAGCATTCTGGACCCTCTCTAGTTCCATAAGTCTCTGGGGGCGGACCAATCAAACTGGTCCTGCACCCTTTCAGGGCAGATACGCCTGGAGGAATAATGATCCATCCATGACAAGGCCACCACTGACACCTCCCCCACCAATGGATACCCCACCTCAAGGCCAGTGCAAAATGTCAGGTCCAAGGTATGCCCTCCATCATGGATTGAGCCAACAACTGAGTCATTCCCATGGCTGTCATGGTGGTCATAAACTCACACTCCGCTCCCCCAAGGCTGGCATCAGTATGAATGCTGAAGTCCCCCAAGATAACCATCTTTGGGGACTGCAAGAGGACCTCCGACACCAGCTCCGCTAGAGTGTGCAGGGAAGCTGCCGTACAGGTTGGTGGTATACAAGCAGCAACCCCAATATGTTTCCGGCCAAATCATCCACAAGGTGGTGCCTTCTACGCCTGAAATGGTTTGCACTGGATACCCCCTCACAGTCCATGTTTGCCTAAAAATAATAACTACCCCACCCCCCCATCCGAAGGTGATGCTGCATGATGGAACAAGGTTGGCCAAGATAGGCCCTGAGTCAGTGTCCAGAGAGGTCTCTCATCTTCTGCTGAGGTTAAGATTCAGTTTGGGGATTTTATTGGTATGACTATTCCTATTTGGTGGTCTACTTCTAGAAGGTGAAAGTGACAATTTAAGAATTCTTTAGTTAAGATTATGTAGGAGTCAAATGATAAGTCTTCGTAGTCTGTGTACTAGCTTCAGTATTGTTGGTGACCGACGGTTTTGATGATCGAGTAGGGGTTGTTAATTTCCTCTGAGGTATAGAATTCATAGTGATGGTAGAGCAGTTGTAATAAGAATAACTGAGGGCAGGATTGTTCATACTGGGTGTTTTTAGACACACATTTCTCCTGGATGTTTGCTGTAACATCCAGAACTTTCTGTGTGTCTAAATCACTCATCCAGATCTTAAACATCCGTATCTTTGAACTTCTACGTGAAATGTCTCCCAGAACTTTTGTGCGTAAAAGGTTCTCCTGGTAAACACCTTTACTCCAGGCAGCTGTGGTCACTTGGTTTCCATGGCAGCCTGTCACTTTACAGTTGCGGCTACTTTATACTGCCTCAGGGCAGTGTGTGTGTGAAAAATGAATCGGAACTTACCTGTGGACTTGTAAACCCAGAATATGGAAACATCCAGAACTTTAACGTGTGTGTAAAAATGCCTAATGTGTCTGTTATTTGTGTGGTTTTGTGGATAGTCACTCCCCCTCCTTGCCTGTATGACACAAATCAGCTGCACTTAAACAATATGCAAAGCAGGACACATTTTCTCCTGCACGCGCTCTCCGCTCTTCCTCTGTCCCCTCCCTCACTCTCCCTCGTTTCTCCTGCTCACATAACCGCCTTCGACCCTTCTCCCTCGCTGCCCCCCATGCCTGGAACTCCCTCCCTGCCCACATCCGCCTTGCCCCCTCCCTCCGCTCCTTCAAATTCCTCAAGACCCCCTTTCCCCTCGCCGCCTTTCCCAATGCCTGCTAGTCGTTTATACTTACTGTCTGCCCTCCTCTGCAGACTGCTGCAACCAACCTGATTGTAACCAAGCCAAGCACACGCACCTGAGACTTTGCATCAGTCTGAATGTTTGTTTGTCTTATCCCCTGTCTCCCCCTCGTCTTTTAGATTGTAAGCCACAGGCAGGGACCACGTCTATTTCTATGTTCTGTACAGCACCAGGCACATGGCTGGCACTATATAAATGTTTATAATAATGAACATTTATAATAAAATAATAATAATAGACACAAGTGCTGCGCTGGGGGATGAGGAGGGGACCAGCCTTTCCCCTCCACTTTGCTGGGACTATTGGTCCCAATGACTGGTAGCAGGATCTTTGTCACTGGCAGACCAGCCCTTCTTTGGAGGCTACAGGCCTCGGAACCTGCCTTCCCCTGGGGACAAAAACTGTCCTTCCAGGTACAGTCCCCTTCTTCTGTCTGCCCCTCCCTTGTTTACCCTCAGCCCCCTCGCAGCCGTTCTCCTACCCTCGGTCCCAGCCCCAGTGACTGCTCCCCGCGCGGCCCCTTTAAGAGGTGTCTAGAGGAGAGCGCGGAAGCGGCTGGGGTGAGCCCCGGGGAGTGCGCAGGTTCCCGGGCAGGCGGTGCAGCAGCCACTCAGCGAGCCGGGTGGCTCGGAAGGGGACGGGGTTATAGTTAATATTGGGACCGGGGCGCTGCTACGGGGAGACCAGGAGGAAGCACAGAGTAACTCCCGCCACTGGCTGCCCGGGCGGAACAGGGGCCCGCGCGTTACCCGAGACGGGGCCCGCTTCCCGGCACAGGAAGGGAGCCAACAGCCTCCCTAGAGCACAGCTCTGCCCCCTAGTGTCTGCCCCCACCCCCGCACAGCTCCGCCCCCTAGTGTCTGCCCCCCCCCGTAGCATCTACCCCCGCCCAGCTCTGCTTTGCCCCGACTGTAGGGTCCCCGCCCAGCTCTGTCTCGGCTGCAAAGAGCCTTCCCCTGAATTACCGCGACTGTACCCCCGAGATTCCCCCAGCCACGGAGCCGTGGGGAGCGAGGGACTGCACGGTCCTTGCAGAGCTCCGCCTAAGCTGCAGGGATCCCTCGTGCCAGAAGTTGCCCCCGCTCGGGGAGTAAAGCGAGAATCCCTCTCCCCGCTCTCAAATACAGGCTGTAGGGACTCCCCTCCCCAGGACCGAGGCGCAAAGGGTCTTTGAGGGAGGGAAGTCTTCTCCCTCTGAAACGCTCCTGCCCCCGCTCCACGAGTCGGGTCCCAGCCGGAGTGGCTGCTTGCCAGACGCTGCTGCCTCCCTTCCCCCGAGCTGCGCTCAGTGCTTCCCTCTGGGTCAGTGAAGCTATTGCTGCTGCCGCTGCCGCCGCCGGGGCTGCTTAGTGCGTGCCCCCCTCCCCCTTGCTCTGGAGCAGCTGCCGCTCGCTTGCACAAGCCGCCGCCGCCGCCGCCTCTTGCTGGGAGCGCGCGCCCCGTTCCCTCCCCTCCGCTCATTCGCTCGCTCCGTCTGTGTCGCGCAAGGAAGTTTCTCCTTTGTTGGTAACTTTAGTCTCTCCCGAGGCAGGGGGAACGGCGAAGGGGCAGGTGGCTGCTGCTGTGGCTTTTGTGGGGACGGCTGCCGGCGAGGAGGTAAGTGATCGTTACTGATCTCAGCAGCACCCTTGGAGCAAGAGGCAGTATGCGCCTGCAGGGAGGAGGCGGGGGGGGGGCTTCCTTGTTCCATGTGAAGAGAAGGGCAGCATGGATACCATTGTTGGCTCACCTGTTTAAGGAACACTTGTCCCTTAAAGGTAAAACTCTGCCCTGGGCGACTGGGGAGGGGATGGAAAGCAAGTTACTTTCTTTTTCCCCCTTTCCCCAGACAGATCTATGCACACCTTTAAAAAGTGAGATAATGAAATATCTTTCTAACAAAACGCCTTATTAGACTAGCGTTGGGAGACTCTAATTTAGTGGTATAACCGTCATTAACCTGCCTGGAGTTTGTGATACCTGGGGGGAGTGGTGGATATGCAATTAAATGATTATGGTAATACACACTTCCATTGGGGGGAATCCCCTTAGGAGCCAGCAGAAAGCTTTGTGTTAAATCGACACTGCCTATTTAAAGTCATGTGGTGTAAACAAAGGAACATTACTAATAACACTTCGGATTACCCAAAGCTGGAGCTTTAAAACGCTAGTTTGCTTGTCACTTTTCATTCTGTCTGGCTTGGTTACCTTCTAGTTTGGACCAGTCTTGCCATTGTCTATAGTTGGCTTCACTTTCTGGTTTCCTAATACTGTGAGACTTCCTTTATAAGAACTGCAAGGGATTGGTTTAAAAAAAAACATTTTACTAATATTTCTGTTGAGGGTGTTGGAAAGTTTTCCAAGACTTGGAACCAAATTTGTTTGTCCCTCTAAAAACAAACATCTCCCCCAAATAAAACCACACAAACCCTTTCTCTACCATAGAAAAGTGTCAGAACAGAACTGTTGTCTTGCCTGCTCTCCTGTGGCTGTAGGGGAATGATGTACTGGTTTTAAGAACAGTTGTAGATATGCAAGGTCCATTTTCCTCCATGCTGAAGCAGCTCTAGGATAAAAGGGTAGCAGATGCAGTTGTCCACAAAGTGGGTGGGATCCCTTTTCCTTCTGCCTAGTGACTAGCTCACATAGGGGAATGCTTATGTAGTCGATCTGTATTGCCAGGTAATGGACCATCTTTTCCTAATGAGACCCTCATGCAACTTGACATCCTTCCACATGGTGCTAGTAGTGGTGGTGGCAGTTCAGCAGCGGGTTGCGCTCATGATCTGAAAACAGGCTGGTAAGGAGTGAAATGTAAACTTTTTGAAGGAGTTGGGGCATAAGTGTAGAAACAGTGAGGAGAGTAGTGTGTGTCTGAAAGATCTGATTTTGGTGCAGTTGGAAGAGTGAGATACTGGAGCAAGTCCAGTCATCAAAACGTACCTGAATCTGTTAATTTGGCCCACAACCCTCAGCCTTAAAATAAGGTTGATTAGCTGCTTCCTGTTGTAGGAAGTCTGCTGTGGAATTATGACCTGCCCTTTCCTATTGACACTATTTTTGCAGGCAAGAGTACAAGCAGAAGAGGAAACAAATATGGTTAGATGGATAAGAAAAAAGTGCGGATTTATGCCAGTATTTAAAAACTCTAACAAAGTATTTGCAGGACCTTGTTTGTAGTTTGGAGGCACAGTACTATAGCTGACTGTTCACTGACTGTTCAAGGAGCTTTGTTAGCAAAGCAGATCCAAATCTGCTCTTACTTTGTACATGCGATTGTGTATTATGATTCTCATGAGAGCTTTAAGGGTCTTGCAACAGACTGATTACACATGAGTTTATAGCCTGGGCAGGGGGCAGGAGGGCGGAAGTTGGAAAGCAAACCAGAGTTGAGAAATTAACTGTTTACTCTTGCTGTTGGGCTTCAACAGCTGTTGGTGTCATATGAGCCAAGTAGTCCATGCTAACATCTCTACTGAAGGGCAGTGTGTCTTGATGGTTAAATTGAAGTTCTGGGAAGGACAGGAAACACATGTTCAATATAAACTAAGATTAAAAAGGGTATCTGAAGCTAAACTACAGTCTAGTTCAATACGAATAGTAGACTTCAGTAAAACGATGCTGAGTTTATTATTTGTTAAATGCTGGCAAGCATCTTTCTCTTAATATCCTGAAAGCTTGTGTACAAAACAGAAAATAAAAGCAATCTGCAAATATTTATTTATTTTATTTATTTATTTCTGAATTTCTACCCTGCTCCCCCTGTGAACAGCTCGGGGCGGCTTACACAATAAAAACATATAAAATACATATATAAATTTAAAACATAAACATATACTATAAAATATAAACAGGGCCAGGGAACATTAAAACAAAAGGGGTAGGGGAGAAAACCCATTTAACTCCCACTCCCCAAAGGCCTGGGCGAACAGCCAGGTTTTACAACTACGCTGAAATGTCAACAGGCTTGGGGCCAGGCGGGCTTCCTCCGAAAGGGAGTTCCAAAGGCGCGGCGCGGCCACTGAGAATGCCCTCTCCATTGTGGCCCCCCGCTTAACACGGGGGACCTCCAAGAAGGCACCCCTGGCAGACCGAAGGAGCCGATCTGGGGCGCGGAGGGCGAGGCGGTCCCTGAGGTACGAGGGGCCCAGACCATGAAGGGCCTTATAGATCAACACTAAAACCTTGAACCTAGCTCGGCACGCTAATGGCAACCAGTGCAGCGTCCGGAGCACAGGTGTTATGTGCTCCTGATGACCCATCCCCGAAAGGAGCCGGGTCGCCGCATTCCGCACTAGCTGCAGCCTCCGAACCAGGAACAAGGGAAGCCCCACGTAGAGCGCGTTGCAGTAGTCCAGCCTCGAGGTGACGAAGGCATGGATGAGGGAGGCCAGGTCCGGGCCGGAGACGAACGGACGCAGCCTCCACACCAGATATAACTGGCGGAAAGCAGCCTTTGCGACTGCCTCCACCTGCCGCTCCAGGCGGAGATCTGCGTTCAATATCACCCCCAGACTCCGGACCTGCTGAGCTATAGGAGGGCGAACCCCCCCC
>QEPC01001257.1:178273-204965 GCA_003113815.1 Sphenodon punctatus
TCGCATCTTCATGAATGTTAGACCCCTTGTCTCTCCCTCTGTTCCCCTTCCTAAGTCTCTCCCCCAGCTCCTGTCTCTCAGATTGTAAGCCCTAGGGGCAGGGACCGTGTTTATTTTATTACTTTGTAAAGTGCCAGGTACACTGCTGGCACTATATAAATGTTTGTTAATAATAATAATAATAATCATACCGTCCTCGTCCAAGAACCACCCCTATAGCCGCACCCTCCTCTCCGTCCACCAAATCCTGACCCTCCAAACCTGGCTGCTCGCCCCATGACCTCGGGGCGCCCCATGACCTCGGTGCTGGAGTGTAATTCCACTCCAGCACCGAGATTCATCCACCTTCCCCCCCACCCCTCCTTGGCAGGGAGGCGCCAGTTCTCTCTGAAAGGTAGGCTCTGGATGGGAGGTGGGTGGTCTTAAGATCTCCCCATCACTTCAGAGTCACTTGGGGACTTGCTACCTTTACTTTGCCTGCTGGGAAATCAGCATCAGCTAGATAGGAATCCTATTTCTCACGTCTTTTTATTTTATTTTATTTTTTAAAGCAGCCCTGAGGGCTAGAAACTTCAATGTAAAGAGCTGCAGAAATCTGATGTAATGACAACTCCAGAAACTGAGGCCTTAGGCACAACTATAGAGTCTTTTATACTTTTAGTTTAATCCTGATGTTATTGGGATAACACACTAACAGGACCAATTGCTACACAGTAATATTAGACAAAAGTTGCCATAGCCACAAACTGTGCTAAACCTGTAATGAATAACAGTCTAGAACACGTTTTCAGTAATAAGGATTCGGGAGTCCTTTCTCCTTGTGCCAACTCATGCAGGTTGTGTCTAGCATTCTTGGCTTTCACTGGGGCGGGGTTTCAGAATTCTTCGTTGCTGAGTTAGTGGAATTGCAGTAAAGTCTCAATGATTCCATGTGTACATGCTGATGTGTTTTGAATTGTTGTAGTGTTGACCCATCACAACACATAATCTAAAACAGGGGTGTGCAAAGTTACCACGCCCAAGAGCTGCATGTCCAAAATGTTCATATTGCTGAGCGATTGTGGCTTCCCCTGATCCCAGGGACCGGATAGCATGGCTTCCCCCAGATCTTGCTTCCACCATCAAAGCTCTGACTCGCAGGTGGCTTGGTGGGTTTGGGAGGCAGCAGTAGTCATAGGTATGCTTCCCTTGTTCCCACATTGTGAAAGCCCCAGTGACCAAAATAGAGTCTTGGCTTCCCTGTCTGCTGAGGAGCTGTATGGACATGTCCTCAGGCAGCCAGTTCTGGTGAGCGACGCAGTACAAGTGCCCAGGAGCAACTCTTGAGTTGCCATTTGCCCACCTCTGGCCTAGCACCTTCTGTACGTTCTTAGCCCACAATTCTGGGCTTGCTAGTTAAAAGGAGACATCTAAATGGACTCATGGCAGGTCAGCCGTGGGATGACTGAAAGTGGTTATATGTACCTGTATGCTGGCACTAAATGGTTGACTGACCCCAAGTGTTTAGCACTGCAGAAAGCAAATCAGAGCCAAGCAGTTTTGGGCATAACTTTAAATCATTTGGAGCACTTCAGTGTGTGAAAGCCAGGTGTTTTGCATGGGTGTGTAGGATCCATTTTGATTTTAGTACTGTAACTTTAGTGTGAAGAAGCCTAAACATCTAGAAGAAAACTATGTGCACAGTTACTTTTCAATTTGACTTTTGTTGTAAATGCTTCAGAAAATGAATTCCACCTTATTCTTAACCATTGTTACAGTGGAAAAATGCTGTGAAAGTGGTGAGTCTAAGGCTGTGTGTTGAATGCCTCCAGTGAAAGACTATTGCAAAGGGAGCATGGACGCTTGTTTCAGCTGGGAGTTCTGGAAAACGATGGTTATAGGTAATGGATTTCATTGTTGGATTTATAAACAAAGGTCTTCAAATCACTGCTCTGTCTTCAAAACTTGTTTATATTTGACTCTTAAATGTGAGATTATAACCTAGATGAAAGCTTTAATTTGTTTAAAGCTTTAAAGTGATTGGTTGTTGCTCGGAGCAGGAAGTTAAAATTCCCCTGGATGAATTTGATTTCAGTCCTGGATAGGAGTGTTACTTTTAATGCTTTGAAATAAACAAATGGAAATGGTCTTTGTCTCTGTTTACACTTGTCCCAAGTCTCTGTTTACACTTGTATGGAGAAGGGGGAGGGGAAGGGAGCATCTTGCAGTGTTTTGGTGATGTTGGTATTTACTAATTGCATCCTATGCTATTGTTAGAATCCAGCTGTTTATGGAACTGTCCTAAGTTCTACATTGGCGTTCTGAGCTGTAGCCTAACAGTCAGCCCAGCTTTATCTTTCAATGTTCAGTTACAGGACGCAAAATTTGCAGGCGCCTGGGAATCATGGACACCCAAAAACTGAGGTTGGCAACTGGTTCAGGGGTGTAGTGGGGCAAGAATGGTTTAATATCAGGGAAAAGTCTGGTGACTGAATATTATTTTATTTTTTTTGGCTTCTGGAGATTGATCTGAAATTTCATGCTCTGCACAGTTACTGTACAAAGGCTGTTTTTAGGTGGAATGTGCCCACGGAGGTCCACCCATCCCCCACGAACTTGGGTGCCCATCTGAAGATGGCATGGATGGAAGTGAGCTCTTGCGACCCTTGCACCATCCACCCATGCCCCAACACGGAGCAACCCGGGTTTCCCCCAGTTTTCTTCATGTGGGGACATGAATGGGCGGTGCGTGGGTACAGGCGCACACCGACCGCACACCCATCCACCACCATCTGAAGGCTCACACGCACACGGAAGTGAGCGACAGTGCATACGGACCTGCCCTCCAGACAGATCCATCTAAAAAACAGCCAAAGTTTTGGTAATCAATGAGTTTTAATGTGAAGGTGGGAGATAATGTGTTTTGGTTCAAATGATGAGCTAGGTAGAATTTCTAGTGTTAGAATGATGCTGACTAGAAGATCATGTGTGGAGATAAAAGGCAAATTTTGACTAGTTTGCAGTAAAACTTTTAGGTGTACAGGTTGTCAGTTTTTATTCCCCCTGGGTTTTTCAATATTCCTGTTCTGTTAGAAATAACTTAATTTCTTTACCACAGGGCTTTAATCTTGCTTACGTTGCATGCTTGCTAAATCTGGAGGCTGCATATGGAAATGAAATTTTAATTACGCTTGTTTTATTGTAGTTGGTGAACTATACCTTTGGGACTTGAGAAACATGGGTTTGTTCATTGCAGGGTGAATTATGGATTCGTTTGTAGCTGTTGTAGAGATGGATTTTGATAAGGTGCACTTGCCAGTTTGCAGTAGATAGTACAAAATTTTCTTGTTTCCGAGCTAGTTAAATTGATGTTTCCCTGAGACTATGTTTACATTAGGAAAAAGGTGTACTTCTAGTTCAAGCTATAATTCTAGTGTTGACAGGGTAACTGGTGTTTAGTACAATGAGGTATGAGCTTGAATTCTCCTAGCTAAGGAGGTGACTTTTTTCCATTAGGATTTCAACTCAAGCTGAAGCACGCACGTTTCTAAATGCAGACCGCCTAACCCTGGCTGCTTCTGCTCCTCTTATCATAATTATTGAATGGCTGCTGTGTTAATGTCTTATTTTGTGATCTTTAATAAGAAAACACAATGGTGGGAGTAGGTTATAGGCAGTCTTTAATTTACATTGCAGCTTTAGAGCCTGCATTGCTCTTACCTGGCTGAGAGCATTTAAAACTAGGAAGGAAAAGATGACAGATGTCTTTGCCTCTCCTTACCCCCAAGGCATAAGTAACTCTATTTGACTTTGAGTTATGTCCGCATAGGGAGAAAAGCTTTTAGCCAAGATCTAAACTCGAGTGGATTGTGAAACTCCACTAGCTAGTCCTGTATCAATGTGGTATTAGCACAACTGTAGGAGGAAAAGGGTGTCACCTTTTGTCAACAACACTGGACCGTTCTTGTCCTTGGCAAGAAGTATTATACAGTGTCTCTCAGACTGCAGTCCTAGGAGTTGGGTTGGGTTCTGGGAGCATGAGGCATTTCTGCGGGGAGGGGACACAAAACTTTAGTGCAAGTGAAAATGTGACCGTTGTTTCTTACCACATTTGGCAATTGTTTCCTGATAACACAAATGTAAAAGCTAGACACTCCTTGTAGGGCATCAGTGATTGTGTAACAGCTAGCAAGTAAAAACAGCCACATGTCAAAAGCATAAGATTAAGGGACTATTGTTCTAACTTGTAAGGCACACCGCTTTCATAAATAGACTACACGAGTAGTCTCGGCAAGCGCGTTGGTTAACTGCCATATTCTGAAAGCTCAGGATTTAGAGCTGAAAGAGGGTACCAGGAAAAAATGGGCACCCCATTAAATTTGGGGTGCCTGAATCAACCTAGTTGCATTTGGGAATGTGACCTGACGGGCTACCCATGTCCTCTCTGGGCTGACTCAACTGCCTGGCTACACCGCTGCTCCTTCCAGCCCATCCTGCTGCTCAGCTGAGCCAGGCAGTGTGCCACAGTCCCCATAGCAAGGGTGCACGCTGAAAGAAGCCTGAAGTGCTATGGGGACTGTGGTGTGTTGCCTGGCTCAGGAGGAGTAGCGGGAGCAGCAGCACAGCTGGGTGGATGAGGTGAGCCCGGGGAGCATGCAGGAGCTTCCCAGGGCATCCCAGAAAGTTCCAGAATGACTTACATTCTGGGGCATCTGATGGGGGATGGGTAAACCTGTTGGATGACCGTTGGGGGTGCCTGAGAATACAGGTATTACGCATGGGTAGCAAATGCTCTACCCACTGCACCCTTACTCAGCGTAGTTCACAACAAATAAAAACAGCAGGTTAAACCAATATAAATGTGTGTTAAACCTCTTAAAAACAAAACAAAAAAACAACAACCCCCAAACAAACCCATTCTACCTACTTCCCTGTGTCTCATTCAGGAGAGTCCCATCCAAGCCCAATTTTTACCTCTTACAGAAGGGCCATAGCTGTCCTGAAATCCCTTTCCTCTAACCACTCTTATAATACATAGGAATAAACCTCAAGTACAAATACAGTCTTGTAAAACTCCCACCACCCCATAAACCTTAACTGACAAATGCCAAACTGGAAAATACCTTTACATACAGCACCAATCACTTAACTGCCAGTGGCCTTTGACGATGGGGGCGAGGGGGGAGTTAAGTAGCCCAGTCCCACACCTGGGCTTGCATTGTCACATTTTTGGGGTGGGGGGGGTTCTCTCCACAGCTTCAAGCTAGAATGAGGAGCAGGGCCCATAATATATTGTAGGTAGATGGCAGCTTAAACAGTACTGTAGTAACAGATGGATAACTCTTTAGGGCAGGTGTTCTCAACCTTTTTTCAGTCATGAGCACTGGAGTGATGTGACTATTAGGGAGCACTGCATAATTTGCATGAATAATTTGAATAAATATGCATAGATTAAGTCTCCCCTCTACAATCTAATTCAGTGGAAACTGAGATAATCAATCAATTAATCCCAGATCAAATTGACTTCAATGGATGAAGGACTGTTTCAAAGTGCTCCCGAGCACTACTGACAGCTGGCTTGGGGAGCGCTTTTACACATTGCCCCAGCACTTTGGTGCTCCCGAGCACCAGGTTGAGAATCCCTGCTTTAGGGTGTAGACAATCTAGAATTCATACCGTGCCTAGAATAGTGAGGCCTGTTCCTATAGGCATGTGTGGAATACATGCCACAAACAAATGATCAGTAATCATTGCTGGGAAGGCAGCCTCATCCCCAAGTATTTCTGGTGACTCAAGGTCAGTATCTGCTCAGAGGTTAATTTTAATTAAGAGGACCTTAGCCAAAGAAGCTGCCAACCTCCTAGTTTGGTAATCGGGCTGCTGCTCTTGGAGGTTTAGGATGCAGGCCATATATCTTGTGTCCACTAGCTGCGCTTTGTCCATGAAGAAAGGAGCAGCTTTAGTGCATGCGCCAGACCTTCAGTTGCCTGTTGCTGCCATTGTGTTGTGTATAAACATGTAGCATTATTTTGGATCACATAGCAGCCTGTTCAAAAGTGTCTTGCATTCCCAAGCTGTTCCACAACTTTTCTGTCTCTGAGCCTGCCAGCTGCTTAGAAAGGGCAAATGTAGCTACAGTACTTGGCTCCGTGTTGAGTTCTAGAGAAAATTGTTGGCGCTTTATTAAAGTGGAGATCTTGTAACTATTTCGAATATTCCTAATAGGTTGCTTACACAGAAGGCAATAGAGCTGATAAGTGTTAAAATTGAGTGCTTTTTTTTTAAAAAAAAAAGTAATAGAACACGAGTAAAAAACCTTGCTTTTTCAGAGCTCTGAACCTAGGTATTAAGTGGAATGGCTTTAATGGTATTTAGCTCAAATATACTCGGCAAAAATATGTACTATAGGGTATGATTAGGTGGCTGTAAATCGTCACCAAATCTTTAAACCCCTCCGCCCCCAAAGAAACCCTACTTTTGGAAGAAAGGCTGCTTGCCCACATACTGACTGAGATCCTATCCCACGTGAAATCAGCAATAATGTAAGATTCCTGCTGGGCTGCATCCCCACGTTATTTTCTTGTGTTTTTTCCCTCGCAAAGTCACGTGACCGTAAAGGCTCCCTTAGAGGATCCGTGCATACACATTGTCATTTTCAAGTAACTTACATTCGTGTTTAATTCACCCTATGCACACATTCCTATCTCCTGTAATACAGAACTTGCCCCATGCACACATTCAGATCTTACAGAACTTACGTAATATAGTGTTGGAGCTGGATTTCCCTGCCCTGACATCCATGATGAAACGCCTGTTAATTTCTCTGCCAAATGAGTAAAGGCGCATGCACAAGCTACAAAATTGCATGTAAGATGCAAAGGAGCATGAAACTATGTAGCATGGGCAAACAGCCTGTGTCTTTTGTGTCTGTATCTTCTTTTTTCCCCACCAGGAGTATGCCCAGCTTTCTGATCCAACTTCCAAATCTTTGCTAGCCTAAACAAAGAACATGCCCAGGTGACTTTTGACATAACCAAATAAAGTAGATTCCCCCACCCCAAGCAGTGGTGCGGATACTGACAAGATCAGGACTAAACACTTAGTGGCTTATCAGGCCATAGGATTATTTCTTTTTTCTTTTCTTTTTCTTTTATTCAGCACTTCTAACCTGCCTCCTCCACATGGCAGCTATAAAACAGTATAAATAAAATTCAGTTTCAGGGGCCAAACTAAACCCCCACCAACCCACAAAGAAAACTAAACATAAGACATCCCCCCCACCTGACTACCCATCTCCCTCGCCGAATGCCTGGTGGAATAGTCAGGTCTTAGAGGATTTACGAAAGGAGGGGAGATCTGGGGAAAGGCAGATCTTCACAGGAGGGAGTTCCACAGCTGGGGAATGGCCACTGAGAATGCCCTCTTGGAGGTCACCACCTAGAAGACTCGGGGAACCTCCAAGAGGGCACCCCCAGACGACTGCAGGGGCTGATCCAGAACATGGAGGTGGAGGCGGTCCCGCAGTTAGCAGAGCTCAGACCGTATAGGGCCTTGGTGTTCACATCTTTAGCTCTTTGCCAGGGACCCCCAAAAAATCTTAAATTCTGCAACCAGTGAAACAAAATTCTGCAAATTCACCATGAACATTAATATTTGCATAATTAACTCAGTTTGCATAATTGTGCAACAATTTGTACATGCAGATTTGCTTATCAGCATGCTTTTTCAACAGGTTTAACATAGAATTACAACTTTATTAATCAAACGCCGCCCAAATCCCCTGGAATTTCAGCACCAGAGAACTCCCATTCCATGTTAAAGCCCTAGGTATCCCTCACCAAACCATAGGACCCTAAGACCCTCCCAACGCACAGTTCATCTCCGAGGGGCCTATTCACCCTCAGGGTCATGGTCACACCTCCCAGATGACAGTTGCAGCAGCAGTAGTTTTAGTTTGGGGTCAGGCAACAAGTTTATACCTGAACCAAGATTTAAATTTCCTGCAGACAACTCCCACTGCAGTTTCACTGCAATTTCAGCCTGTCACTGCGAGGATAGGCTGATTCTGCAAAACTCCCTGCAAATTGCAGCAATGCAGTCAACACGGATTCCTGCTCTTTACCAGGCTCTGTTTTAACAAAACCCACTTGTTCAGAAAGTATTCTGTTAAACTTTGCTGCGTGGTAAACTTGTTCCCTGTATGGAAGCAGTTTTACTTCCACAGATGCATTAGAAATGATCACACGCTCTTCTCAAAAGCATTTGTTCTTAGGTGTGGGTAGGGACACTATAACAAACTTCAGGGTGCAACTTGGGAAAGGACCTACCATAGCTGTTGTCAAGCACATCATGGATGCCTTTTTAAGGCTGCTCTGACATGTTCTCTAAGGGTGTTAACAAACGAGATGTTGGCCCACACCAGATGACTGTACACCTGCTCATTTGTTAGGTTTCGCTCCTACCAGGCTGATAGACCCCACTCACCACAGGGTTTTGGAGAATGTGGAGCCTGCTCGGTGGGCGAATGTGAGCTGATGTGCGACCATGTGTCTGCATTCAGTCAATTAGGTTTCATGCGGCGCCTCCGCTTGTCCAGGTCCACCAGCACCATAGAGTCACAGGTGGAAATCCTAGTGTCTGAGAGCGACTGCTTCCTGCTCCTCTTTCTTGCTCTCGCTTTCACTGACACTGCCAGTGGGGGCTGCCCATAAGTGCATGAAATGCATGCAGGGGGCTTCCCCTTTATTAGGCAGGATACGCCAAGCACATGAGTGGGGATTGCATAGACCGAACCTGGACTCAACAGGTAGTCTGTTGTCTCATTTGTTTAACACCCTAAGCTGCCTCTGGTTCTCTACGCTCTCCCCTGTCTGGGGTTCTGTGGTAGGAGCTTGAGTCCTGACTCAACAAAATGAGTACTAAGAATGCTAACTAACTACAATGCAAATAAACACTACTGATGGATGACTCCGGATACATCTTGTTAAAAATAGGGGGGAATGGATTATGGACGAAGAGTGCATTGCCTTATGATTACAAATGTATATAGTGAGGAACTGCCCCAGAGAACAGAACTTGCAGTCTAAATAATAACAAGGAGGACAGAAAGAAGAGTGGGAAAATTGGATGCATATGCCCTTAGCTGACTTGGAAGCTTGATGATTGAGAGGTTTTATCATAATTGCAAATTAATCAGAAAAGCCAGTCACTCACTCTTATCTGTCTCTTACTTCCTTCTGGAAACCTTATTTGCATGTTTGGTACAGACTCTGAACTTTGCTCCTGTGTCCGTCATGTGTGGGTAATGACCACTAGAGGTGGGACCCCAGGGCAATTACCGGCTACCGGCTACCGGTTTTAAAAAAAAAACGGATTCCCGGATTAAATCCGGTATACCGGTACTGGATTTATTCCATTGATTTCAATGGGGCACTGTCCCCATTGAAATCAATGGAATAACAAAATTCCTCCCCCCTCCCAGGCTGTGCAGGTGGAAGGGGGGACACCCCCCACCCACCTTGCCCAGCCTGGATTTTTAAAAAAAAATTCCCCTAAGTGTGTCCGCCGGCAACCCAGAGCCAGCCCAGCACCAGCGGCCGTCCCAGCAGCAGCTGGTAAGTATTAGTACCTGTACTGTATGATCCCTGGGGTGGGGTGGGGTGGGGTGGTTTAACACCCCCCCCCACCCCAGGGATCACCCTAATTCCAACAAGTTCCCACCGGGATCCTACCTTCCAGTTCCTTGAGCTCCAGCTGGCGGCGGCGGCGGCCTGGCGGCCTCAGCGCCGGCTGTGGCTGCCGGCTTCAGACGCTAGTAAGCCTTCCGGGGAACTTCCGGGTTTCCCCGGAAGGCCTACTAGCGTCTGAAGCCGGCAGCCACAGCCGGCGCTGANNNCGGACCGCCGCCGCTCAAGGAACTGGAAGGTAGGATCCCGGTGGGAACTTGTTGGAAGTAGGGTGATCCGTGGGGGGGTGTTAAACCCCCACCCCCACCCCAGGGATCATACAGTACAGGTACTAATACTTACCGGCTGCTGCTAGGACGGCCGCTGGTGCTGGGCTGGCTCTGGGTTGCCGGCGGAGACACTTAGGGGAATTTTTTTTTTTAAATCCAGGGTGGGTGGAGGGTGTCCCCCCTTCCACCCGCGCAGCCTGGACTCGGGGAGGGAAACGTGGGTTTTTGGTGGGGTTTTTACATTGCGGCCATTCATTTGAATGGCCGCAATGTAAAAAAAATAAATCCGGTACCCGGAATCCGGTAACTGGGCCGGATTACTGGGTTGAATTCGATAATGCCGGTACGCCCAGTACCGGCATTATCGGATACCGGAAAATCCGGTAGTCCCTTCCCTAATGACCACAGATGCTTCAGTGATGGATTCTGCCAGATGTTATAGAAAGCCCATTTCTCAATATAAAAATCGAGTTATGTTCTTTAACATATGGAGTAAGGAAGTTAAGAATAATTTAACTTCATTCCCTGATTCTGCCCCCCTCCCCCCCCCTTCAGATACTGAATCCATGTATGTGCATTGCGTATATTCATGAAAGAGCTATTTCTCTGGCTGCCTGCTTCTTGGCTTGTCTGGGTATTTTCAGATGTGATGGTGCAGTGTGCCGGCATGCTTTGATCCAGGGCCCTTACCCTGGGCAGGATCTAGTCTGGCTGCCGAACAGATATGTTGGCGGCCTGGGCTGGGGAGGGGTTGGGTTGACATGTGGACGTGGTCTGTACTATCCCACCCCCTCCCAACCCCCGTGCTGCTGAGTGTGGCCCACCCTCCTCCCTGATGGGAGGCTGTGGCGGCCTCCCACCTAGAACAGCCCTGGCCCCAGACTGGGGTTAGGTAGAACGGGCCATCACACATGACAGCCCGGTTTGGAGATGGCTTCCCTGGTCCACAGCAGCACTTAGCCTGTGCTGTGACTCAGCAATGGGCCAGAGTTACAGCCTGGGCTAAGAACTGCCACAGCCCGGGAAACATCTGGTGAGCCGATTTCAGATGTGACCACACCGCAGGTGGCCACGCAGGTCAAAACGTGGCCACTCATGGTACTGTCGCGTCTGAAAATAACTTCTGACTCACGCCTGGTGTTTGGGCCCATCCTCTTTCTGGATGCTGGTCTGCCCTTGCCTGCAGTGCTTTTCTCACTCTGTTGCTCTCTTTTCTGAGCTTTGCACTCTGATATGTATTCTCAAGTGCTACTGGTTACTTTCTTCAGCTTTTTCCTTAGTGTGTGCGTGTTTTGTGCTTTTATCTACCTATGCTTGCACCTCATTCTTCCTTATGTCTTGTTGTGGACATATTTCTTTGGCATTTCTCTGCTCTGCCCCAACCTGCTTTTTGTAATCTCTTTCTGTGCCTCCAGGGATGCTGTCATCTTGGGAACTAATGCAGATATTACACCTGTCCCTCCTCACCTTGTGACTTTTTAATTTTATTTATTTATTTTGGTAAACGTTTTCCAACCACTCTGCTGTGTGAAAGGATCCTTGCAAACAGACTGACTGCAGAGTACTGTCAAATGCTGTACAGTAGACTAAAGGGTCTAACTGAAAATAGGATCATGATTCCAATTGACACCTGATATACTTTGCTGCTCTTGGTGTCATTGGATTATATTTGAGTCTCAAAATGAGAATTTACGGACAAAACCACTGCTACACAGATTAAATAAACTGTGGGGAAGAAGACTATTGCTTAAATTTTGTTAATTGAATGTGGTAGCTACAGGAAGATTGTCTTGTGTTGTGTTTTTTTAAAAGTGGCATAACATTAAGATGTTTGACCCTTTTTAAAATGCTGGCTTTCTATTTCCTCCAATGGAACTTTTGACCTAAAGCACTAATGGGGGCTTTCTCTTCCTGCTGTGTTGTTCTGGATCCTCATAATTGCGATCTCTCCCAAGCTTTGCCATGCACACTCATGCCACCTTGGCCTGTGACTCGTCATCTCTGTTGCCAGTTATTCATGGCTCTTTTTGGGAGGGTGCCTCTGGTTTAATAAGGAGGTAGAGCTCTGAAAAAACGTAAATTGAAAATACTGAGTGAATTTTTTCAGTATAACGGAACACATTTCAAGTTCAGTTCTTGTATTTGCTAATAGTTGAAATATATTCCAGCTTTTCCCTCATGCTGCAAGTGGTCTGAAAATAAGCACTTTGATTAAGTGGCTGATTTTTCAGTGTGGAAAACTATATTGTCTGGGCTTCCGTCTTCCGTTCCCCTCTCCCCCTCCTGAAAAGGAATCCCACCTTGCAGGTTGAGACCGTTACCATGCTTGGTACGCAATTGCACTAATTTGAGCACACAAAGTCCTAAAGCATTAATGCTAAGTTACTAACTTGGAACAAGTTTCTAGAAATTCCTAATCCCTTTGCAAACTTCAGTAACTCGACAGATGAGCATGGCTCTTCAGGAAAACAGAGTGGGGCCCGGCCTGGTTGAATCGGCTACCTCAATTAAATAAACAAGTGAATGCAATAGTGAACGGATGGTGATGGTAGGGTAAAAGTGAACTGACTTTCTATGGCCTCTTCATCCAGTTATTTGGATGTAGGGAACGTTCTCCCCCCATGGCCAGCAGGAAGCAGCACTGACTTTTACTGGCCATGCATAGGGAGAGCGTGCCCTCGCTTTCCCAGTTGAAAGTTTGCCTTGGATCAGTTAGGAGCTGCAGTGTGGGTGCTCTGCGCCCGGCACGACTTTTGAGCCCCATGACTCCCTAGGAGAGGGGGCTCCTCCTAATATATTTAACTAGGGCGAAAAGAAATCCCTTCTAGCACCTTCAGGCGCCCAGCGGGTGCCAACAAACCCAGTGACTCTTCCCGCTCCGAAATCATCCCCCTGGTGCTGGCCCCCAGGTACGGGCTGGGGCAGAGCAGCTGTGGGGGATCGACCCATGGGGTAGGCCCCCCTGCTCAGAGGTACTTGTTACTATGGCCGAGACCGCCAAAACCCACAGGGGTGCTATCCTCCGAGCCACGGCATAGAGGGAAGGCCCTGCAACTGCACCGGCAGAAAGCGAAACTGACCGGGACAATAACCCCAAGCTAGACAGTAGATCAAGGGGCGATACCCTGGACAGGGCGTTCGAAAAAATAATAAAAGCCCAGTGGAAATAGCCCACCAAATCATTGAAACTATCCAGGGTTCAGCAGTCCCTGTATACCTTCTCCAAACACAGCGACCCTATCTTTAAACCACCTCAGGTCGATGTGACTGTTGCTTTATTGGCTCAACAGTCTTTGTTCCCCTCTGAGGGAGATCTACTTCCCAAAGACTTCACTGACAAGGGAGTAGAAATCGTGCTTAGAAAAAGTTCTGAGGCCTTAACTAACGTCTTACAAATGGCCATTACAGCTTCATATGGCTCCAGAGCCATCATGAAGTGGTTCAAGCTCGGCAAGGACCCTGACATATCGGACGCTCTGTCCCGCAAACTGGCCACTAACATTACCCTTGCCTGTGCCTTCTTGATAGACTCATCTATGGATATTGTCACCTGGGCAGCCAAAGGCATGGCAGCCAGTGTGGCAGCCAGATGCAGACTGTGGCTCCACTCCTGGCAAGCAGACCTGCATGCAAAGAACCTCCTAGTTAACAGCACATTCAAAGGGGGCAAACTATTTGGCTCTGCCTTAGACAAGGTGTCATGGGATTGGGGCTCAGTGCCCACACCCTAGGCTGTCGTGACTCATTTTCCCTGGCTTGCAGCTCTCACTGAATCAACTCTCTCTCTAGAACTGATTGAGCCTGCAACGAGGGAACCTTCTTGTCACCTTTTCAGCCACAGAGTTTCCCAGCACAGACTCTTTCTCTCTAGGTTCGTCTGTGTTTGTAAACATAGAATTAACCCCAAACTGTGTCTCGCCAATGTTAGGATTAGCAATTCCACTGGACCATATGAAGTTCAGTAAAAAGTGATTTAATGTAGAAATCATGAATAAGCATGCAGTACAAGATTTTACTTGAGAGTGCAGAAATGAAAATAACATAACTAATAACGCATTCCTATCTGTACTTGGATTCTCCTTACTTAAGCTTAACCTAATCCAGGTCCAAGGGTATTTCAGTTCATGTCACAGCCAGCGATGGAAAGCTTGGCTTTAGAGTTTCCAAAAAGCCTTACTTCATAGTTCCTTTTGGTGCAGCCCTTCTCTGGCTGGTAGGATATGATGATGCAGATGAAATTCAACAAACTGATTTCCACCAACTGAGAGAGAGAGCAAAGATAGCTCTTACTTTGTCTTGTCTCTCCCCCCTTAAGTACCTTTCCAGGGTCCTTTGTTTGATTTTTCCCACCAGGTGACTGTGCTTTCAGTCACGTCCACAGGAAGAAATCCATTTGCAACTCAATGGTCTCTGGCTAATGTCTGCAGAGGTGTTGAGGCTTTTTCTGATACACATTCGGCATGACTTTGCATTTCTCCATTGCATGAAGTGCGTTTCCAGTTCTCAGCTTTCACATTACATACATGTTTAACCTTTTACATATTTGTTAGACCTGTAGTCTACATGTAGCCCAGTATCTCCTTGTGACACAAGGCCTTGGCCGAGGCTTCAAATAAAGAAAAGAAGCACGCTCTCAACCAGGTTCAGTCGTTTAAAAACTTTTTGCCCCTTTCAACGCTTCTCACAGGGACCGAGATGCGGCCATACTACAGGCAACTCCTGGAACTTCCAATCATGTGGCAGAGGCCATTGTGGACGCGGGGCGAAGTCTGGCAGATTCTCAACCCAACCTACATACTCCAAGTGCTCTGGGTCCCCCACCCATAAGCAGGATTCCTAACTGCTCCAGATCCTGTTCCCCAACCTGTGTCCCACTTGGCGGCTGCTTAGAACGTTTCGCTCACAGGTGGGAGCAAATGACCACAGATGCCTGGGTTCTAGAAACAATGGCGATGGGATACTCGATCAAACTCCATATTGGCAGGGGGTGATACAGAGTCCTGTATCCTCCCCCCTCCCCTGCACCGGCTACCGGAAGTTCCCGAGAGGCATTTTAAAGAGCGGACCGGTGGCTGCGCCGCAGGCCGCAAGCCGGCGGCCACGAGCCGAAGGGCTGTGGCCAAAGGGTGCGGCCCTTTGGGGCCCTTCGGGGTCAGGAGGGGAAAGAGGGGGGAAGTCCCTTGTGGTGGGGAAATAGGGGGGAAGGGATACAGGACTCTGTATCGCCCCCTGCCAATATGGACAGAGAGATGAGGCGGGGGGCGCTATGTGAGACTGGGGGGAGGACTTGCTCATGGTTTTCTCCATCTTTACGGGGGAGGGGGTTGAGGTCGGGGAATTCAGGGATACCTTTTGGGGTAACTGGGGAAATCGGAGGGAGGGAGGAGAAAGGGGTGGTATTGGAGGAGAAGCGAATGGTGGCAGCATCCCAGCCAGACTCCCATACCCCTTTTGGTAATGAGATGTGGGGGGTTATGGGGAGGGTTTCGTTGACGCCTAGGGAAGATGGTGGAGGGGGTTTGCCTTTTGGTTATGTACCCTGGTTGGGTTTAGGGATGGAGGTGGGAGATTGGGAGGAGTTGGGTGAGCTGTGCGTGACTACTGATGTGGGGTTGGTGGGACCACCTCCCCCTGGTGAGAGAAGGGTGGAGGTGGTTAGACTTTCCCTGGCAGCAGCAGGGGACGGTTTGACTGTATGTGGGACCTACCCCGTTGTTGTAGGGGAGGCCATGGAATGGGACATCAGTTGAGTGACAGGGGTGTGTGTCTTTTTGAGAAAAGTTTGTGGATGCTACATAAATTGTATATCATGTTAGAAATTGTTGTACTGACTTGGGGCCCCTGCGTGGAAAAACCCAGAATGCATTGTTTTGTTGTAAGCCGCCTCGAGTCCTTTTGGAGATGAGTGCGGGGTATAAATAAAAGTGGAAGTGGAAATAGAAACTTAAAGAGTTCTTTCGAGTATCTCCTCGCTCATGCATAGACTCCAAACATGCAGCAATGCACCTGGAACTAAACAGACTAAAACAAATTGGAGCGATAGAAAGGGTACCGTTGCAAGAAAAAGGAAGGGACCTCGACTCCATTCTATTCCTCGTGCAGAAAAATAAATGGAGAATGGAGAGGAGTCCGTGACTTAAAACACCTAAACAGAGCACTGAAAGCTCAGAGGTTCAAGTTAGAGACCCTTGCCTCCATTTCCCTTTCCCTCTCAAAAGGCGAGTGGCTGGCATCGTTGAACCTCCAGGATGCCTACCTACGTGTGCATGTCCTTCCAGCCCATGGACGATGGCTCCGTTTTTGCTACGAGGGCCAGCACTAGCCAATATTGCGCCCTCCTCTTTGGCCTCGGCACAGCACCCTGAACGTTTACCAAGGTACTCATCCCCCTCATTACGAACCTTCGCTTAGAAGATATAGCCATCTTCCCCTACCTTGACCACCTGCTCATCAGGGCCCCGTCAGAGGAACTCACCCTCTTCCACCTCCAGCGTTCAGTCAACTACCTGGAGTACCATGGATTCCTGATCAACCGAGACAAAAGCCACCTTACGCCCACTCAACGGCTAGAACACCTGGGAGTCATCATCGATACCACCCAAGACAGAGTGTTCATTCCTTGACAACGTCAACAGAAGATCCTGAAATCCATGACGTTGGTACGGGCGCAACCTCGAACCTCCCTACAAACACTAGCATCCCTACTAGGCCTCATGGTGTCCTGCATTTGACATCTGCACTAGGCGTGATTGCACTCCCGAGCACTTCAAGAATTACTTTGACCATGGCAGGTGCACGTCATAAACAATATGCCTGCTACACTCACAGTCAATCTGAAAACCCTTCTCTCCTTCAATTGGTGGGAAGACCCATGCCACTTCGAGCAGGGAGTCCCTCTGATGGAACCAACAAGAGTGATACTTACAACAGATGCCAGTCTGCTTGGCTGGGGGCCCCACCTGGACACAAGTGTGATGCAGGGCACCTGGTCTATACCAGATAAAGATCACAGTATCAGTTGTCTGGAAATCAAAGCCATTTGACTTGCCCTTCAACACTTCACCCACCAAGCGGAGGGGCGACATGTTTTAGTCTTCACAGGCAACACAACAGCCATGGCTTATGTCAACAACCAGGGGGAATAACAATCCCGGACACTCCACGAAGAAGCCATACGTCTACTACTCTGGGCGGAAATTCATCTCCTCCCTCTGTTTGCTGTGCACATACGAGGCTCCTCCTTTCCACTCATCCTCATGTGTGACAAATTTTGAGGGCTGCCCGACGCATCTTTCCCCCCCCCCCCTGTCCGTAGGTTTCCTTCCTGGAACCTCAATGTGGTGCTTAAGGCCCTTACGGGCGCCCATTTTAACCACTTAGGGAAGTCTCACTTTACTTCCGCTCTGTGAAGGTAGCGTTCCTAATTGCCATTACCTCTGCTAGGAGGGTCTCGGAGATCGGTGCCCTATCCATGGATTCAGCACTGCACCTTCAGGAAGGAATCGGTCATCCTACGTCTGGACCTTTCCTTCTTGCCAAAGGTGTCCTGTATCTTCCACCTATCCCAGGAAGTAATCCTTCCTTCCTTTTGTCCTCGTCACTGTCTAGAGAAGTTGTGGCATACTCTCAACCTATGTTGGGTGCTTAAAATCTACCTGGAACACATGGAGTCTTTCAGGTGAACTTCAAGCCTCTTGGTAAGCTTCACCCTCGCTCCAAGGGCGAGAGGGCTTCCAAGGCAGTCATTTCCAGGTGGATCTCAGTCTGTATCGCTAATGCGTACAGGGCATCAGGACTATTGCCTCCGACGAGGGTCCTTGCCCACTCTATGTGAGGGGCTGCTACTAATTGGGCCTTTAGATCCAGAGCCGCGCTTGGTGAAATCTGTAAGGCGGCTACTTGGAAGAGCCATACCTTCACCAAGTATTACAAGATTGATCTCCTTGAGTCTGCCGAGGCTGCCTTTGGCCGGCGAATCTTACAGGGAGTCCTGGGTCAATTCTGAATACTTCTGTCCACTGTCCCTTCCTTTGCCGAATGGCATATTGCTTTGTTACCTCCCTACAACCAAATAACTGGACAAAGAGGTCATAGAAAGGAAATTGGGTCCCTTACCCTGGGAATTCTCTTTATCGCCTCTGAGGGAGGTTATTCGGCCCACCTGGGGATACCGTTTTTGAGTCACTCAATTAAGCTTGATTCTCTCTGACCTAGTCTCACCTCGGTGACGTAATGGTTTACACCATCCTTAACAGGTAGTTGCTCGTTTGCTTGTTTTTTCCCCTGTTGCGTGGAGGGGGTTGTCTTCTCTTTTTTATTACAAATATCATCCTGATCCTTCAACTGTGGTACACCTCAGAAAGCGAGGGCGCGCTCTCCCTACACATGCCCAGTAAAAGTCGGTGCTGCCTCCTGCTGGCCATGGGTGGAGAACGTTCCCTACGTCCAAATAACCTCCCTCAGAGGCGTTAGACAATTCCCAAGGTGAGGGACACATTTGTCCTTTTTAAGATAGACATTCCACCCCAATTAGGAGATTAAAAATGCATTTTATAAATCCCTCTACCCGATAGTTTTATACTCAGGAGACTTATAAACCTTTTTATTTGCCACATAGGACACAGGGAGGTGATGGAGGGACGCTAGATACCCAACAGAACGCTTGGGTGAAAAACGAGGAACAAATAATTGCACATAGCCACTGCTAAATCTGACAGCACCCTGCAGGGAACCCCACAGCAGGGCTTACCCTGGCCCCCTACCTCTCACTTAAGACAGTCAGCCTGCCCCAGTGATAAAAGCCCTGAGTCTGGTTGCTGTAGCTGCTATATCCGTTCTCTTTCTTCCCCAAGCACTGCACAGACTTTGGCAGAGCAGATGTGCAGGCAGCCTGGCTACAGCCACAGCAGCTCAACCCTTCTCTCAGCCTGTGGGGGGCGGGGAAACGACCTGGGTAGTCACAAACAGAGTGGCCTATATGTCTGTCTGCCCAGCTTTGCAGCATTCTGCATTATTTTTAGGATAGGATGGATTTTCCTCCTAGCTGGCATACCATCTGATAGCATCCACAGTATGCCATGTTAGGAGGGAGAGTGGCAATTACCTCTAGCTCAGAGAAGGGACTGGCCACCCTAACTGGGTTTGCACAAGACCTCATCTCTGAGGATTCTAAGGAGGACTCTGAAGGGAAGTGGTCAAGATGGTTCTTGGGCTGAGGAGTGAAAAAGCTCCTTTGCTTAAAGGAACTTGAACTTGGGAGGCAATGGGAAGTCCGTGAATGGATTTTAATTGCCGATTGTGCCAAATAAACTGGAAATGAAATAGTTCAGATCATATCTTTTATTGGGCCAACTTCTGAGGGTCAGCATATGAAAGCTTTTCGGCCATGCAGGGCCTATCCTCAGGCATGAAGCAAGTCAGAAATATTGCATATGCTCACTGACAGAAGTTAGTCCAATAAAAATATCATTTGTGCTACTTTGTCTCCATCTCTTCTATTTGGGACCAACATGGCAACCTCTTTCGAGATTCCAAGTAAACTGGAAAGATGGAAAGTTTACTAACGTGAGCTGAAGACTAGAAAAGAATGAGAAGACTGACTAGCAATCCAGGGAGACTGTCAAGCAATCCAGGGAAGGTTTGGGAGTTGGAAGTGTGAAAGGATCAAGATCTGAAGAAGGCTTTTATGGTAGAAATGAAAGATAAAAAATTGAGAACAGTTTTGAGTGGCTTTGGTGGTGGGAGACGAGCATAACAAAATGTAGACGAGAATGGACTAGGTTAGTGATGACAAGAAAATTGAATATGTTTAGGAAGGAGGTGTGGAAACAGGTTAAATGGTTGGCACAAGAGAGAAGCGTAGATTCCTTGGAACTCGGGAG
Source organism: Sphenodon punctatus (assembly GCA_003113815.1). Taxonomy (NCBI): domain Eukaryota; kingdom Metazoa; phylum Chordata; class Lepidosauria; order Sphenodontia; family Sphenodontidae; genus Sphenodon; species Sphenodon punctatus. The sequence goes on from QEPC01001257.1 coordinate 198,089, forward strand.
AGGCACCTTTGGAAATTGCAGATCGCAGAGTTCTAATTTTCCTGAATCCAGGACACATTCAGCTACAGTTAGTTATCTTCCTTTGGACATTTAATTGTATCTGCTTGTTCTCGTACCATCCTCATCCCTCCTGTAGTGTTCGGAAATGCATTATAACTTGGCAACCAGACATCGATAAATATTTAAAAACTAAGGTTAAAATAACTTTCTAGTAGTGTGTGCAGGAAATGTAATTGTAGTAAGCAGGTGTTTGAGTGTAATCATGAAGTGAATGAACAATGTGCATAAACAAGCAAAAGTAGCGTCTCTGGACTTGTTACATTAATAAGAGATGCTATATAAAAAAAGTCAAGCTTTCGTTGGCCCAAGAGTATTGAACGTTCTTTGAATTTGCAACCCTTTGGAGCTGGCAGAGGTCACTGCAAATCATGTAGCTTTTAATTATCCAGGGACAAGTAATCCCTGGATAGTTAAGGCGTGTAGCACTCTCTTATAATGGACAAACATTCTATTGGTTATAAAATAAAAATTAGTTTCCGTGTAAATTTTTGCATAGAGGATCACTTGGGTGAGATGTTGAAGCTGTGAACATTTCAGGCAAATCAGATGAGAAATGGGTGAAAGATGACAGTTTAGAAATTAGAGGTTGGGGGAGTATTTTTTGTGGTGGTCCAACCATCTCAAACTGAAGAGCCTTGGGGGTTTTACAACTCTGTTTGAAACACTCAGAGCCATTTAGAAAATTCAAGAGTGGGGCCGAGGGGTGCCCTTGGCTATTTGTTTCTTAAATAATTTCATAGTTTTATTGTCATATGGTGTTAATGTAGCCGCTTTATGCTATGAAAAGGAAAGTTATGCAACACGTGCGCAGTTGGTAGTAAGAGCTGAGTGGGGAGGCGGGGGACTTTCTCCTCCTTTTCTCCCTGCTAGGCAGGGCTCAGGGCTATTGTCCCCTGGGGTTCTGGGAGTCAGGGAATATGGCTATCTGCCCATTGCTGCTACTGTCTGGGGCCGCCCACTTACCTTATTGTCTGGCCGCTCGGTGTGTTGCTGCTGTCACCGCTGCTGCAGTTTCACTCACTGTGTGGGGTTTCCAAAGGCCGCGCTCTGGAGCACATGCTGCGGTTGCCATTTTCCTTGTGTGGCATGCCGGGAAATGTACTCCCAGCATAACGCACAAAGAAAATGGCAGCTGCAGCGTGTGCTCCAGAGCGGGGCATCTGAAAACCTCACACAGTGTCTCTGAGAGTTGCATGGAGGTGGCGGCGGTGGCAGCAGCAGTAGGAGGAAGGAAGTCAGCAGGTGAGTGAGCCGGTTCCTCCCCCCCCCCCCCTTCAATCCTACCCTGTCTCCCCCATCGTGCCCTCCATCCCCGTCTCCCTGTAGTGTGTGTACATGCGTGTGTGTGATTGTCACTGAGAGCGTGGGGGTGTGTGATGAATGAGAGACTGTGTCTGTGTGTCAGTGAGTGTGTGTCTTTGATGAATGAGTGAGACTGCGTGTGTATGTCTGTGTGTGTGTCTGATTAGAGAGATTGCATGTGTGCGCGCCAGTAAGTGAGTGTGTGTGCATGAGGTGTCGGCGCTCAGAGGAGCCTGAGCTGAGTCGGTGAAATAAAAGGTGAGGACAGTTTCCCCTTCCCCCTTTGGAGGAAAAGAGCTTTTTAGATCTGATTGTGTAGGATTCCTTCTCTCGCACACGCAGCAGCTGACAATGATCCTCCATGAAGGGGATGGGGTGGGAGGAGACTTCTGAACTGAACCCATTTTGTCAGCCCTGCAGCTCCTTCAAGTTATGGGTTCCTTGGAGAAATTAACCTCAAGACTTTAGGGCTCAGCAGTCTTAATTGGGATCCCCCCTCCCCCATGGGATGATTTTCATCCTGGAGCGCACCTGAAGGAGCACTTCAGCAGCCACCTCCTTTCCAAATCACTTTTAAAAACCCTTTAGAGGAAGGTGGAGGAGCAGGGGGTTTGACTGTTGATTAAGAGGTAGTGACCGAGCAAGAGGAAACTCAGGGATGGGGGATCAAGGGCTGCAGGTGGGGATTGAGGGACAGCAACAGAGCTGGGAAAAGGTCAGGGCTCGGGGAGCGGGGGATGTGGGTGGGGACTGAGAGGTAGCAGTAGATGTGGGGAGTAGGGCTGGGGGAATGGGCTGAGGATGGAGATTTAGGGGCAGAGGTGAAGGGGCTGCGAGTGGGTATTCAGGGGCAGTAGGAGACTTATTGCAGCAGCATGAGCAGGGTCACTGGGAAGCTAGCAGGCTGTAGGGTGCTCATGCTGGTACAACAGCCTAGCTGCCTCTCAATCCCCCACCTGCAGCCCCTGCTCTCCCAGCCCCGGGCTCCCCCCAGCTTTGCTGCTGCCCCGTAACCCCCTCCATTCCCCTGTTTCAATGTTGCCCCCAACCTGCAGAGGAAGAGGATTAGGACTGAAAGACCAATGCAAAGCAGTGATGTGGGGAAGAAAACCTTCCATGGAAAACTTTCCACTACCAGTTTTTTCTGCAGAAAATTTTCCAGAGCTTTAGCAAATTTTGCACAGGAAAATTTTCCAATTCAAAATGTTGTTATGCAGATCTTATGCAAATTAATTTTAATACAAATTTTAAAAATTGCATGGGAAAATTTTCTGGAAAATGTTCTGGAAAATTTACCAGAAAATCCACATCACTGATGCAAAGTGTGGGGGCATGGAACCTAAGTTGGAACCAAGCACAATATGCAAGATTGTACAGCATCTATTTATTTATTTATTTAGATTTTTATGCAGCCCCCTTCTGCTTCTTGCAGCTCGGGGCGACTTACAGCATTTTAAATACAACAACATTAAAAACATTTTAAACAACCAGTAGTAAAGCTAAAAACAAAAATATCCCAACCCCCCACCCATACCCGTCTCTCACCAAAGGCCTGGCGGAACAGCCAGGTCTTGCAATGTCATCGGAAAGAGGGGAGGTCTGGGGCCAGGTGGACCTCCACTGGGAGGGAGTTCCACAGCTGTGGTGTGGCCACCAAGAACGCCCTCCTCATCGTCGTTGCCCGGGAAACCCGGAAGACATCAAGGAGGGCACCTCTGGCCGACCGCAGGGGTCGATCCAGAACCCGGGGAGTGAGGCGATTCTGCAGATAGGTGCAACCCAGCCCATTTAGGGTTTTTAAAGGTCAATACCAACACCTTGAATTGGGCCCGGAAAACTATTGGCAGCCAGTGCAGAGAATGGAGCACCGGTGTAACGTGCTTGTGACCACCCGTCCCCCTAAGGAGCCGGGCCACTGCATTCTGCACCAGCTGTGGTTTCCGAACCATCACCTGGGGTAGCCCCACGTAGAGCGCGTTACAGTAGTCTAATCCTGAGGTGATAAAAGCATGGATGATAGCGGCCAGGTCCTCATCTGAGACATACGACTTAAGCTGTTGCACCAGATGTAATTGGTGAAATGCTCCCTTTGCCACAGCCGCCACCTGGACATCCAGCCGGAGCTGTGGGTCCAGGAGCACCCCCAGACTACGGACCTGGAGTACCAACGGAGGGTGGACCCATCTACAATGGAGGCCACATCACCTCCATCTTGGCAGGATTCAACTTCAGGCGGCCCACCCTCATTCATTCCCCCACAGCTGACCAACACCGGGTGAGCACCAAGACTGCTGGGCCTGAGCAAGCTGAAAAAGAGAGGTACGGTTGGGTGTCATCAGCATATTATTATTATTATAATAAACATTTATGTAGCGCCAGTCGTGTGACCTGGTGCTGTACAGAACATAGAAATAGACGCGGTCCCTGCCTGTGGCTTACAATCTAAAAAACAAGGAGGGGGAGACAGGGAGAGGGGACAGTGGGAGAGACGGGAGAAGACAGACAAACATTCAAGCGGATGCAAAGACCCAGGTGCGTGTGCTTGGCTTGATTACAATCAGTATTGATGACACCATACGCGGAACCCTCTGACGACCTCTCCCAAAGGCTGCATGTACACGCTGAACAGGAGAGGGGATAAGGTGGCACCTTGCGTGACTTCACATGTGCGGTCCCAGGGAGAAGATGAACAGTCGCCCAGCACATGTTGTGTTCTCCCGGCCAGAAAAGAGTGGGACCATTCAAGAACGGTACCGCGTACTCTGGCTCTGTCCTGCAGCCGAGTCATCAACAACTCATGGTCAACTGTGGCCTTCTTTACATGGACTGGGGTGTGTGCCTCTTTACACAGACACACACACACACCTACTGACACCCATCTCCACCTACGGAGCATCCTCCGTTCTGTCGGAGGGCTCCATGGGTGGAGGTGGGTGTGGGTCAGTGTGCAGCAGGTGTTGGTGGGTGTGCGGCAGGAGCGCCATGCACAAACACCCGCCACCCATGGCATTTACATGGGAGCACACCCGCCGAACACCCCCTGCACACCTACCACTGGCCGTTTACACGGACTGTCCCCCCTGCCACACACCCGCCCTGAACACCAAGCGGTGGGGGGCGGGGGCGTGTCCGTGTAAAAACAGCCTGTGTCAAAAGCCACTGATAGGTCTAACAGGATCTTAAGAGTGGACCAACCTCGGTCCAACTCCTGGCACAGATCGTCTACCGAGGTCACAAGCACAGTCTCAGTGCCGTAACCCGGATGAAAACCGTCTGCGAGGAATCAAGGAAACTGATTCAGTCCAGATGCCCATGAAGTTGACTGGCCACTACCCGCTCAATAAGCTTCCCTTTTTAGACTAGCTGATAGTTGGCCATGGCATCAATGTCAAGTGAGCTTCAACTTGCAATTTCCATGCCTTTTTAGTGCATGAGTGAATTTGCAAGAGCCTTAACTATTATTATAAACCGAAAGTTTTTTATTATCTAATTACAATATACCTGAAGATGAAAGGCAGCATGAAAACATAGGGAGTCTGACTTTTGTTGAAAATCCTCATCTTCAAATTAAAAATAGTTGCTCTTTACCAAGCATTACAAAGCGGTGTGTCGCAGTAGGAGAAAAGTTGCAACTGGATGTAAATACAAGCTGAAGAGCCAGCAGACAAGTTCATACACAAAGAAATCTATGTTGGGGGAGGAGAGGTGGGTTTGGGTATGTTTTAAGGGTTGTCCAAAAGACCCTCTAAACATGATGACTAAAAAAACAAACTCTAATTTAACAAGTTGGGATTGATATAAGGGTCTGTATTGGAAAACGAAACTTGCTGGAGTTTGTCAGCATTGCCCCTATAGCTTACAGTACACAAATACATTTATTTTATCTCAATCTTTGCATAAGAACACTTATTTACACCAGTTTCCAATGAACTCAGCCTCTCAGTCTTGGATAATACAGAAAGTCGTTGTTGTATGCAACAACAAAAAAAGCCGAAAAGAAACCCACCCTTTTTTTTCCATGAACAAATTGATTCCATTCTAGAAGGCTAGGAATTTTTCCCTTGACAGGAAACCGCAGATTCTTATTATGGAAAACTTCTTTTACTTTTTTAAAACAGTCATTGGTTTTATGTTAAAGTTGATAGGAATGTGTGAGGCTGTGTGGGCTAAGCTCTGAGGAGCTACTGTAAGAAATTTTACTGTTCTGGTAATGAGTGAAAACTCACTGCATCAAAGCTGCCTAGTCCCCAATGTTAGTTTTGCATCTTACATCGTTTTTAGACATGCGCGCGGGGGGGCTCGTGCCTGCAAATCATGTGCCGGTGAAGCAGAGCACAGGCGGGGTTTAGACAAGCGGAGATGCGCCTTATCCCTGCTCATGCTTTCTTTTAAAGGTGCTAATGAAAGACATTGGCGCCTTTAAAGAAAGCGCAAGCGGGGATAAAGCGCATCCCCACTCATCAAACTCTGCCTGCGCACTGCTTTACCGGTGCATGATTTGCAGGTGCGAGTCCCTCGTGCACGTCTAAAAATGGCCGTACTTAGGCTTGGAAAGAACTTTCAACACCTACTAGCCTGAGGGCCAAGACTAGTCAGGGAACAATGCCTGTGTCCTCCTAGGCCAAGCTTCATATAACTTTAAAGATAAAACAGCTTGGTGCTGTAAGCTGCAATTAAAACACTATTGATCTGTGTTTGCAATCGACATAAAGTTTTACTCAAGTGGGAGCAGGTGCTGTGCTTTGAGGGCTATAGCCTTAATTCTTTGTGTTTTGCTTCCAGGGTCTGTTTCATCTCTTCTTTTACCTTCCCTCTCTTCTTGCTATGTTGTTTACAGTTTACCCCATCTTTTCCCATGCTGTTCTTCCAAATTCAGTCTTGCTCTCCCTCTTTCCCCTCAGTCTTTCCCCCCTCAGTCTATCAGATTTCTAAATTGCAAGCTCATTTTACTGTTTGGGGTAGAACCCTCCTCCTTCACACTCTGAGTGTGCAGGGCATGATCTGTGGCCTTGCACACATCTGGATGCTATACAATAGTTTGCAGTCACTCTCCCATTTTTTCCAGCCCACTTCCATGCACTGCTCAATTTTAACTTCTGTTCCTCTCATGTCTGGCAATCTATTCAATGCATCTGGTTCTTAGAGGCTTAAATAAAATGAGGTTTCCTGCCTTCTACGGGTAATGTCAAGGTTATAAGCCAAACTACTTGAAATGGAGGGTGTTGGGATTTCTACTAGGATGCTGTTGCTGAACGTTGCTCAGAGTTTTTTTTTTGTTCGTTTGTGGTTTTAGTTAGCAGGGCCAGTTTTTAGTCCTAGGATAGAAGGCATCACGGAGACCTGGCTGGATGATCTGGCCAGTCCAACTTTGGCGGATCTGGTTCCAGCTGGGTATGCCGTGCAGCATCAGCCCCGCATGGGCGGCCGGGGAGGGGGTGTAGCTATTGTTTTTAGGGAAGACTGGCCTGTTAGGAGGTATCCAGTGCAGGAGATTATGGGTGTAGAGGCTCTGCAC